>CATIWR010191516.1:0-22426 GCA_949677035.1 Omphalea diandra
ACCCTTTTAGTTCCATGTGTAAGTGCTCATTCACAAATGGTATACCAAGTAATCATTAAGAGCATACACATTTAAAATGTAACAATTCAATCATATATACATGAAATAGAACACAATCATGTCATAAAATTATCACATGCACACATTGAATCTATGGTTTTTACTTACCTTTTAATGTGACCAACCTTTATGGTAGGTTTATTTCTCTCTCTAGGGCTTTGTCAAAGTTTTAAGATCTTAAAATTTGATACATAAATGGTTATAAGTATGTCAAAATGATTATGAATGCTTGGTATGCAACTATGGCATGATTCATGCAAGTGGACCTACTGTTTATGCATATTTTCCTTATATGGCAGCCTAAGCTTGCTACACTCTCACAACAATAACTCTACATATACCTATCCAAATGACTTGATTCTTTTTTTCAAAAAACTAGACACATAATGATACAACATATTCAAATTTCAAGCTAATATCAGACATACAAAGAATGTGGTGAATTTTTAAATTTTTCCCGATTGCAATATCAACTCAGTCTGAGTAGGTCTTACATTCTTGGGTGTATCTCAAATTTTACAAATCCAATTGAAATAATAATCTACCATCAGTTACAAAACATATAAAGGAACATTTTTTTATGTTTTACTCATTATCTATAAGGTCACCAAAACAAAAAACCAATCTCAGGGTGAGCAGGTTTGTAACATGTCGACAAATAGTAATAATGAAGGGATAATATCTCAACAAACACGCTGGATTTGGCAAACATATTTCACAGGTATATACATCAAAAATTAATATACACTTTTCAAGTTTGAACCATCATCAAATTCTGAATCTATGGCTATCAAATTCTTAGAAAATAGAATTAAAAGAAAGGTGGGGTTTCATTCAGGTACAGGGTCAGTCCCAATCAATGAGCCATACCTCATTCCACACAACAAATCAATCAAAATTTCTTTATAGGTATTTATAGGGGATATAAAAATAAAAATTTCATGTTTTGAACTTTATCAAAATCAAAATATAAGGCCATCAAAATATAAGAAAATAGAAAGACTGAGGTCATTTCAGTTGGTTGTGAACCAACCCTAATGAAGGAGCCATAACTCCTCACACATACAAAATGAAACAAAACTGTTTCATATGTATTTATATGGGATATAAAGCTATAACTTTCATATTTTTCAATTTCCCTAATTCCTCTTCTAGGGTTATGAAAATGTGGGTACAAAATCCTGTTCTAACAGCAAAATCCAACACAATCAACTCTTGTTCTCTTGAATTTCAACTTTCATCCAAGAGCTCTACCTCAATTACTCCATAATTCTCACTAACCATACATGATTAACATGTCATGAGTGGTTAATTTCATATAGGAAGAAGATAAATTAACTTACCTATTGTCCCAAAATTAGAAAACCTTAGGATTCTTTCTTAGGCAGCTCACACTTTTTCCTCTCCTTCTTCTTCTTCTTCTTCCTTTCTTTCTTTCTTCTTTAGCTCTCTCTTTCTTCTGTTGTACCTCACGTCTAACCCCTTAATTGTGATCCTAAAGGGTTAAAAATTTGACTTGCAATCCTATTGCAAAAAGACAAAATCATGGTGTTTCATTCCTATTGGTTGGAAGTTCACTTTCCTCTTTTAGTCCCTCTACTTTACTCCTTTAGCACCTCCATCCATCTCATAATCCCTATATGCCCCTTATACTTTTAAATAAGCTCTCTAATACCATTATTTATGATAATATAACATGCAAACAATATAAGATAAATTTTCATGCAACTATACAAACATTACATATATGTTCAAGTGTCGCAAATGCAATGGTACAAGTGTCATCATTGTGCTTATCCAATTCACATGTCTAAATGACTATTTATCCAATGCCTATGTTCATGTGGCATTTCAAATCATTTATGTAATGAATATATTCATGTGATAATGCCAATGAATGTGGATGGGGATGTTATAGTGAGTGTGTGAGCAGTTTTGATCATACACATATGATTTAGATGAAGGTGAGGGAGTTCTAGTTTTGGTAAAAGGTCTCATAAACTTTAGCTTATAAGTGCTAGGTTTAAAGTGATCAAAACCTAAGCCATGTGTATCCTTTAAAGTCTTTTGAGAGCCTAACATAAGATCAAGTTTTTCTTTTCCTTTTATAAAATAGGTAAGTGAATCCTTCAAAGTTGAGATCTCTTTGAGACTTTCATTTTGAGAAGACAAAATTTTATAAAATTTCTTTTCTTAGTTCAAAGCCTTATTTTCCTTTTGTAATAACTCAAAACTTTTCATTAGTTTCACCAATTCAGTTTTTAAAATTTTATTTCTTTTAAAACTTTTATTAAGATTATTATTGGTGGATTTTAGGACCTCAATAAGATTTTTAATAGCAAACATGTCTTCTAACTTTAGATCATCCTCATCTAAATCATTATCAAAAGAGCTAGGACATACTTGTTTTAAAGAGCTCTCCTCCAAAGCCATGAAGCAGAGATTGGTTCTTTCTTTTCTTCCCATCCTTGGCTCTTCTTCATCCTTATTTGGTTCAGAAACACTAAAGTCATCCCAAATGGCTTTATAGGCTTTCTTTTTTTTTTTCCTTCTTCTCAGCACTGGCTTTTGGGCAATCTAATTTCATGTGTCCAAGCCTTTCACATCCATAGCATTCAATCTGCTCAAGCTTGCATTTGCCCTTTTTTTTCAACATCCTTTTGAATTTATTTGTTAAGAGGGCGATATGCTCTTGATCAAACTCTTCATCATCACTTAAGATATGACATTTAGAGGTAGCTTTGAGAGCTATTCCAATCTTCTTCTTATTTGTATCCACAGATATGGGTAGATCTTTTATGTTCAGGTTCATTTCACTCATTAAGTGGCATGGCCTTCAAGTCCTTTGAATCCTTGAGAGAGGTGACCTTTCTAAGCCACTCATTAGATAGACACCTCAAAACTTTCTTCACATGTTCCTCATTGAATGTTTTCCCAAGAGCTTTCATTTCTCTAATAATGTGAATGAACCGATTATACATTATTGAGATTGTTTCATTAGGCTTCATAAGGAAGGTTTTGTATTAACAATGAGGGTCTCTATCTTATTTTCTTTGACCTAATTTTTTCTCTATTTTGTGATCTCCAAGACCTCCCAGATTTCCTTAGTTATTGACTTCTTGCTCACTGTATTATACTCACTTCTACTTGAGGCACAAAAGAGCATATGGATGACCTTATCATTGTTAGCAACTTGCTTTTTTTTTTTCTCTATTAGACATTTCATCAATGTCTTTCTTTATTTAAGTCCCATTAGCAAATATCTTCATTGGAATGTATAGAACTTTCTCTATAATTCTCCATGACTCAATGGATTCAAACCTGAAAAGTAGTACATTATGCTCTTCCAATACTAGTAGTTTGTTCCATTGAAGAAAAGAGGTCTCACAACTGATTGTCCTCTGGTCCATGTTCATTTTGGGTTGCCATGATTATATACCTCTTGTAATTAAGCTTCAATAGAGGCTAGGCTCTGATACCAATTGTTAGAATGAGTCGTAGATGAGGCAACTCAAGAGGGGGGGTGAATTGAGATGTAAATAAAAAAAAAACACAACCAAATATTGAAAAAGCAACATACTCAACACAAAGATTTTATAGTGGTTCGACAATGTGTCTATTTCACTCCCCAAGCTTTCACTTAGGCCTATTTATTCTTTTTCCAAGCTCAAGAATAAAACATTTCCCTTTTTAAGGCTTGGGAAGAAATTTCCCTTTTACAAGCTCAAGGACAACATTTCCCTTTTATAGGCTCAAGAAGAACCTTCCCTCTTATAGGCTCAAGGACAACCTTCCCCTTTATAGTTTCAGGAAGAACCTTTCCCTTCATATTTTTTTAGGCATAATACCAACCTTTATAATCACTAGCAAGGAAAGATCTAAGCAATGTCAATTGCTCTCAAATCAAGTAGCAAATACATTATTAGTGCTTAAGAAAACCTACTCTTAAAAAGAGTAATAAAGTAATTTCACTTTACCTAAAAATACAAGCAATACCAAAGAAGGTTTGAACAAAGACTTGCTAAAAGTTCTCTAAATATTTATAAAAATTCTCCAAACTTTCTAACCTTTTTTCTAGTCTTTAAAAATGCTTCTTATATGGCTAAACTCCAAGAATAGCCATTGTAATAGTTGATGTTAAGTTTGACAGCTTTTCTATGAAATTAGCCGTTAAAGGAGACAACACTTATTGTTCTTTATCAACCCTTGTTGAACTTGTAACAGTTACTTTCAATACCCATTCTCCATCATTCATTGCCTATTGGTTTTTACTACAATACCTATTAGAGCAAGAATAATGTCATTGTTCATTTCCAGAAAGCATGAACTTTATGCTCTTTTTTCAAACTTTACACAGTTGCTTTCCATGCCCATTGAGCAATTTGCAATACATGTTGGAAACTCTTTCAATGCCTATTGAGAAGGGTCAATGCTTGTTTCAATTTTTAGAAGC
Source organism: Omphalea diandra (assembly GCA_949677035.1). Lineage (NCBI taxonomy): Eukaryota > Viridiplantae > Streptophyta > Magnoliopsida > Malpighiales > Euphorbiaceae > Omphalea > Omphalea diandra. Next base: position 4,514 of record CATIWR010191516.1, read on the forward strand.
TTTAGGTTAAGTTTGGAAACTTTTTCTAATGCCAGTTGCAAAAATGCAATGTCTATTGCTTGGCCAGATCAATGCCCATTGTGAGGTCCAACATAGCTCAACTTAGAGTAGTTCTCCAATGCCTATTATAAAAGGACAATGCCCATTATAAGGTCTAAAAGAGTTTAGGCATCTATAACACATCTTTAATGCTTGTTGTTTGATTGCCAATGCCTATTAGAGTGTTCAATTCTCGTTGACTGCTCCAAACTATAACACTTATACAAATACACTAAAATATAAACATTAGAACTTCTCTTGGTTTTTTTTTTTTTTAGTTTTGTTATCATTCAAAGTAGAGGAGTGAATCCAATGCCTTGGGGTCTTATGTTCTCCAAATATTCTCTCTTGAGCATTCACAATAATCTTTCCCTTTTTGAATGATGATAAGTCCAAGATGCTTTGATACCAAAAATACAAAAATTAAACACAAAGGATATCAAGAACACAAAACTATAAGGGAGATAACAATCAAAATATATACCAATCAAAATATCCATATAGGGATTGATACCAAATATACCACATAAGATACCAAATGGTGGATGTTAAAAACATAGATGATACCAAAAAAAGAAATCAAATTATTCAATCAAAGCATCCAAAACTTTTTCCCCTTTTTGTCATCATTACAAAAAGATACACAAAAAAATTTCTCCCCTTAAGAAATGTACAATCATTCTCCCCCTTACAAATATATAAACATTCTCCCTCTAAAATCTTGACCAACTTCCTCAAAAGCAAAGCAAACATGATGATACCAAAAATACATATCACTTTAACAGAGGAAAACTCCCTCTATCTATATGCTTTCTTCTAACAAATCACCAAAGATATTCAAACACAAATTTAGTTGACATAAATTAGGGTTACATGTTCTATTCAAAAATTGCGAAAAGCAAGAAAGGCAGGATAGTTGTTAGAGATTCCTAAAATAAAAAAACACCAGCTGATACCATTGATGGTACAAAATTCAAATCACCCCTCAGCAAAAGCATGTTAAACAAAATAAAAAAAGGGATAAAGATACATTTTAGTTAATGATTTCCAATTGATACCAATTATTGTGTTCTCCAAAAATACAAATCTTTTTCAAAAACTTCAGCTCCTCTCACTATTTGATTCTTCATTTTGAGCAGAAGGTGAGGAGGCTCTAAACTTGCATAATTAAACTTTATTTTCCCTTGCGTTCATGGGGGTTAGCAACATAATCATGTTTATCTCTCAATTTATCAGAACAAAAGTAAGCTTTGTGGCAAAATTTTCCATAATAAAAGCATTTCCAAATGAATGCTTTCTTTAGCTCATTTATAAGGCAAATGTGAGGTGGCTTCCTAAAGGATTGGTGCCTAAAATGTGAAGGAACCATTGCATTCTTCACATGCCTAGTTCTATAAATAAAAGCATGATCTACCTTTAGCCTATAAGAGTGGGTGTATTAGTAGTTTTAATCATGGGCATGTGATTTAGATAAAGGTGAGGAAGTTTTAGCTTTGTAAAAGCTCTCACAAACTTTGGCTTAGAAGCGGTAGGTTTAGAGTGATCAAAACCTAAGTCATGTCTACCCTTTGAAGTCCTTTGAGAGCCTAAAATAAGATCAAGTTTTTCTTTTCCTTTTATAATAAAGGCAAGTGAATCATTCAAAGTTAAGATCTCTTTCTTCAAACTCTTATTTTGAGAAGATAAAATTTCATAAAATTTCTTTTCTTAGTTCAAAGCCTCATTTCCTTTTGTAATAACTTAAAACTTTTCTTTAGTTACACCAATTCAGTTTTCAAAAAATTTATTTCTTTCAAAACTTTTATTAAGATCATTATCGGTAGATTTTAGGACCTTAATAAGATTTTTAATAACAAATATGTTTTCTAACTCTTGATCATCCTCATCTAAATCACTATTAAAAGAGTTAGGGCATACCTATTTTGAAGAGCTCTCCTTTAAGGCCATGAAGTAGAGATTGGTTCTTTCTTTTCTTCCCGTCATTGGTTTTTCTTCATCCTTATTTGGTTTAGATGCACTAAAGTCATCCCAAGTGGCATTATAGGATTTCTTTTTCTTTTTGTCCTTCTTCACAGCTTTGGCTTTTGGGCAATCTGCTTTTATGTGTCTAAGCCTTCCAAATCCATAGAATTCAATCTGCTCAAGCTTGCCTCTGCCCTTCTTCTTTAGCATCCTTCTAAATTTATTTGTTAGAAAGGTTATATGCTCTTCATCTAGCTCTTCATCGTCATCTGATCTAAGACGATTAGAATTAGCTTTGAGAGATATTCCTATCTTCTTCTTATTTTCATCTTCAAATGTGGTTGGAGCTTCTATGTTTAGGTTCATCTCATAGTAAATGAGATTTTTCAGTGGCTCGTCAAGTGGCATGACCTTCAAGTCCTTTGAATCCTTGAGAGAGATGACCTTTCCAAGCTAGTCCTTAGGCAAGCACCTCAGAACTTTCTTCACATGTTCCTTATTGGTGAATGTTTTCCTATAATCCTTAATTTCTCTAATAATCTCAATGAATCGATCATACATTTTTAAGATTATTTCATCAAACTTCATAAGGAAGGTCTCATACTGAAAAATGAAGGTCTCCATCATGTTTTCTTTGGCCTAATTTTTTCCCTCATGTGTGATCTCTAAGGCCTCCCAAATTTCTTTGGCAGTTGACTTCATGCTCACTTTATGGTACTTACTTTTATTTAAGGCATAAAAAAGCATGTGGATGGCTTTGTCATTATTAATAGCTTTTTTTTTCTATTAGACATCTCATCAATGTCTTTCTCTATTTAAGTCTCATTAACAAATGTCTTCATTGATGTGTATAGACCTTTCTCTATAATTCTCCATAACTCAATGGATTCAGACCTGAAAAAAGTAGTACATTTTGCTATTCCAATACTAGTAATCCATTCTGTTGAAGAAGGGAGGTCCCACAATTGATTGTCCTTCTAGTCCATGTTCATTTTGGGTCACCATGGTCGTATACCTCTTGCAATTAAGCTTCAACAAAGGTTAGGCTCTAATACTAATTACTAGAATGAGTGGCAGATGAGATAACCTAAGAGGGGTGAAGTAGGTTGTAAATAAAACAAAAACACAACTAAATATTGCAAAAGCAACACACAAATCAATATAAAGATTTTATAGTGGTTTAACAACGCGCCTACTCCACTCCCTAAGCTTTCAGGCCTATGTATTCTTTTTACAAGCTCTTGAACAAAACCTTTCCCTTTTACAGGCTCAAGAAGAACCTTCCCTTTTATAGGCTTAAGGAAAACCTTCCCTTTACAGGCATGGGAAAAACCTTTCCTTTGGTATTTTTCTAGGCATAATACCAAACTTTACAACTACTAGCAAGGATAGATCTAAGTAGTGTCAATGCCTTTGAAATCAAGTAGCAAATACACTATTAGTGCTCAAGAAACCTAGTCTGAAAAAGAGTAACAAAGTAATGTCACTCTACCCAAAAAGGTTTGTATAAAGACTTACTAAAAGTTCTGTAAATGTTTACAAATATTCTCTAAACTTTCTAGCCTTTTTTCTAGTCTTCAAAAATGCTCCTTATATAGCCAAACACCAAAACTAGTTATAGGAACAATTGATGTTAAGTCTGACAGCTTTTTTGCAAAACTTTAGAGGAGACAAAACGAATGTTCTTCATTAACCCCCATTGAACTTGTAATGATTACCTCCATTGCCCATTCTTCATCATTCAATGCTCGTTGGCTTTGACTACATTGCCTGTTAGAGCAAGAATAATGTAATTGTTCTTTTCTAGAAAGCTTGAACTTTGTGCTTTATTTTTCAAACTTTGTACAATTTCTTTATTGATCAATTCGTAATGCGCATTAAAAACTCCTTCAATGCCTATTGAGAATGGCTAATACCTGTTTCAAGTTCCACAAGCTTTAGCTCAAGTTTGGACACTTTTCTAATGTCTATTTTTAAAATGCAATGTGTGTTGCTTGGCCATATCAATGCTCATTGTAAAACTATAATGCCCATTATGATGTCCAATATAGCTCAACTTGGTGTAGTTCTCCAAACACCTGTTGTGAGGTCTAGAAGACTATGGGCATCTGCAACACATCTTCAATGCATGTTGCGTCATTGCCAATGCCCGTTGGAGTTTTCATCACCTGTTGGCTGCTCTAAATTATAATACTTACATGAATACACTAAAATACAAACATCAGACCTTCTCTTCATTTTGTAATTATTCAAAACACATCATTCAATGTAAAGGAGTGAGTCCAGTGCCTTGAGGTCACATGTTCTCTAAACATTCTCTACCTAGCATTCATAACAAGTTTATTATATACTTATCTATATTTATAAAATGTATTTATTTTTAGAGTGAAAAATTAGGTCATGATGCTACATATTTTGAGGTATTTAAGCATACGCACATCAGCCAAAAACAACTAGCATTACATCAATCAGCAGCCTATGGGTGTAGCTATAAGTTTTACTAAGATGAATAATTTAATATTTCACCTTCATTAATAATTCATTTTCTTTATTTAATTGTTTCCAATTAAATTGTGTTTAATTTGTACCTAAATTAAAGATAACTACCATAGTTCATATAAGAGAACTACACAGCCTGAGGAGGGCTCCTTAGAGCCACATCAGCCTAATGAGAAAGAGAGATTCTTTCATGTTGTAGGCAGACAAAAGAAGAGGCACGTGTACTACATGGGCCAGTTTGCACTTACTTTCTTCAACTAATCTGCATCATCATCATCGATTGCTGCTTTTCCCCCGATACTTAAGGACCAGTGAGATTTAATTATTCATGAGGTTCAACATGATTTTCAGGCAAGGATGGTTAAGTAGGGGCTATCTTTCAAGCATCGATTTGAGGAGCAGAGGCAGTAAATGGATAAAATGTGTCGCATCATTATAGAGTTGAAGGTTGTTATTGCTCATCCGCCTTCTGATCAATCACCCCTACTAATGACCATGTGGATGATATGGCTGATCGACCTGTTTGATTTTTATGTACTTATGTACTTTATACATTGTACTATGTGATTTTTTAAAATTTTAAATTTTATGATATACATTCAAATATTTATATACTAATAATAATATTATTTTTCATATACTATCCTTATGATATGTTTAATTTAAAATACCTAATATATTCAACAAATATGCAATTATTAATCTAAATTAATCGCTAAAAATTTAAAAATTGAAAAAAAATTAGCATTGGACTAGGGTGTTTTTCGCTATTTGGGTTAACATTAGAGTTGAATAAGTGTCCATTACTAACGTCACCAAGCTTGCCAACTTGGCGACGACAATAATCTATCACTAAATTTCTAACGGATTTCCCTCGCTAATTCATTGCTAAAATAATTACAAAATAGCCATAGATCTTTCATTGCTAAATTGGCAATAGATTGTTGCCATCACCAATTCGTTACCACATAATAGACAAAATTAGCTATGAGATATTTTCATCGTTAATGTGACATATGCCACTAATATTGCAAGAGTTAAGCCAACAAATTTGCAACCACTTTTTTGTTGCAAATTTGTTGCTAACTTTAATGAAGGACCCACAAAATCCCTCACTGATTGGTTTACTAAGGAACACTTTAGTAACAAACTTGATCCGTCGATAATCCATCTCTATTCTCATTTAGAGACAGATTTTCGCTTGTTAGTGGTGGATTTTGTCCATCACTAATTCATGTATTTTTTGTAGTGTTGGGAGATTTTTTTTATAGATTTTGAGTGTAATTTATTTTTAAAACATTTAAATTTGATATATTATAAACTAATTAATATACTATATTTGATAAGTTGTCATTTATAAATTGAAAATATTTTAGAATAATTTGTATCATTGTATTTCGCTTCCTCCTACTTGAAAATTTACGTTTTTCTTAATTTAGATGTACATATAAACTAATAAAGATAAGGCCACAACATTAACTTCATGTTAGTGATGACCCTCAGATTTGGGGCACGACAAAAGTGTATCAGAGCTATAGGTTCATTGAGTCTAGGATCATTAGGAAATTTTATCTATTAAAGTCTTCCTTGTTTTTGCTTTATCATTTCCATTTTTGTGAATACCTTGTTTTACTTAATTGTTTGTCTTATAATTTAACAAATTCGCTTGCTTTTTAATTTTACTTATTTATTCTTGTCTCCTATTTAGGTTCATTACTTTGATTTTTGTATTGGGATTATCTTTATCATCTTTATAGAGTTACTTGTATTATATTTGATAACTATTTTATATTATTATAATTATAATATATGTTAATTGTTACTAATTATTTGTGACTATTGAATTTATAAATATAAATATAAGAAGGATTTGTTAGCTATATTAGGATTCAATATCATTTATTTAGATTGATTCATTATTGAAACCATATAAATACTTGATGTTGAATATACTATGAAGATTTGTGAAGTTATGGTGCAAACAAGCCCAATAGGCCCAATGGATTCATGGATAGTTCATAGGCAAAGTTAAAGTCAAAGATGGAGATTGGACTTTCAGTGGATGGATTTAGTGGATCTTTGACAAGACCAAAACAAGGCCCATTTGAGCTCAATTTCAATTATGGATACTTTTATGGGCTTCTGCTGACAAGCATAACAAATTGATGTAAAGTTCAAATTTTCATGTTAGGACAAGTGTGAACAAGACATAAATAGATAATGTTCCAAAAGCATGTTCCAAGACATGTTTCAAAACATGCCCCAAAGCTTATCTTAAGGCAAAATCAATATAAAACTATGTACCAATCAAGAGTTGACACTTGGGATCTAAGATTTCCAAGATTCTACAAGATCTTTTTAAGATTTTCAAGATTTGCAAGATTCTTCAAGAAAGCTTCCTACTAGCTGAATTTGGTGCCCTAATCTTCTTAGGATTACCTTTATTAATCGTTCATTACGATAGGCAACTTTAGAAGATTTCTTTAGAAATTCCTTGTGTTGGTCGAATACCTTCATCAGTCAATCACAAGGCTTTTTTTGTTTCCTATTTGATTAAAACTACTATAATTAATTTCTTGTAGGAGGCCAAACACTACATGGCCGAATACACCTAGGATTTTTTTAAGATTATTTTCTTTAACTCTTCTTTCATTAGGTTAAGTTGTAAAGGCTATTTAAAGCCTCCCATTTGGCCAAAGTTCATTAATTCAATAATATTCATTTTTGTGGCTTAATTGCTTTTATGAGATTGTTCTCTTATTGAGTTCTTAAAAGAACTTGGTAATGTTGTTAGGTGGATTCTTAATAACTTTAAAAAACTAATAATTCTAGGCTTAAATTTGGCTTTTGTTAATCTAGGTATTGAATTACAATCTTTAAATATTTATAATTCAGGTTGCAAGAAACATATTTTCTAAAGGTCTAATCAGGGTTTAAAGCTTCTTATGATTGATTCTTGAAACAATCCATTGTTAAAGCATACGAGTTTGGGAAATCAATCACCCTTGTATCATTTGGTATAAGAGCTTAAGGTGTCCAATTATCAAGTAAGTATCATTTGGTTCATTATGTTTGCATATTGTTTTCTTTATTTAATCGTTTGTTCATCTTGTAGTTTTATTCAAATTATTTTAGTTCTTCTTGTTCTTCTTCTTCAATTGGATCTAATCATCATCATTATGTTCCATTCAATTTTCTTTCATTTTTTCACATCACTTTTATTTGTTACATCATGATTAAGTGTTCGACATTATTTGATTCTATTCTAATTTGTTTTTGCATCATCAAATTCCAAAAATCACACAAAAAAAGTTATGTTTGCATAGTTTTCCTTATCCTATTTAGATTCTTAGTGTTTCTAGTGTTCAATTTGATTTTTCCTTATTCTTTGTTTATCAAATTCATGTCTTAATTATTTCTTACTAATTCTTTGCTATTTTATTTAGATTTTAAGGCCATTCAAAGTTGAAAATCACAACAAGCTTGCTATTAAACTTATAATTGTCTAATTCAGCGTAACTATTGTTCTTTGTATTGTTTTGTGTTTTTTGTTATTCTAAGTTATGTTTTAGCTCCTACGTTTAAAAAAAGGAAAAGAAAAACAAAAAAATTTTTTTAAAAAAAGAGAAGACGTCAAAAAAGAACAAGAAAAGAAGCTAAAGCAAAAGTTTGTGTTTAAATTTTGTGAAAAGAACTCGAATTAGATTTTGTGATAGTTTGAATTTGGCCTTAAACTTCAAATTCTTTTATTCAAACATTTCAAATTCTAGTTTCTTCTTCCTTCTTTCAATTGCAAATTGACATCTAAAATTTATTAAACTTGTTTGTTTCCTTTAAATTCAAGATCTTAGTTATCTAGAATCATTAATAAATATTGAATTGATTGTTGATAAGTAATTGAGAATTTATTTGACAATGGTAACTTTAGTTCCTAAAGAACTTAAAGAAAATAACCTTAAAGGTAAAAGGTAAGAGTGTGTGAGATCATAAGATGGAAAAAGCCTTATTATGTGAAACACCAGTGTGAGTTTCATCTTTTTTAGTGTAAACACATATGGGATTGATTTTGTGAGGATTTTCTTTTGTTTACTAACCATGACAAATCCTAATGGTGATTTGAAAAGGAATCTCTTCATGAAAGCCATGCAAGAGAAGATGGAGCAATTAATAGGCAAGGTGTAAAAGATAGAAGCTATCCAACAAACCAACACCTCAAATGCCACCAATGCCACTATGATACAATTTAGGCATGGTAGACATGTGCATGAGGATGATGGTGATTCTTTGGAGGATAGCTTTTTATGGCAAGGTAAGGAAGAGGAAACTTGGTAGCATGAAGATGAAAATACCTACTTTTCATGGAAAAAATGATCCTAAAACTTATTTAGCATGAGAAAAGAAAGTGGACTTTATTTTTTAGTGCATTAACTATAGTGATGATAAGAAAGTAAGACTTGTTGTTATGGAATTTGTTGATTATACACTTATATGGTGGGATCAATTGAGAATTAATAAGTGTAGATGTAGGGAAGATCCTATTGTAACTTGGCATGAGATGAAGAGAATCATGAGATGAAGATTTGTTCCTTCATATTATTATAAAGATTTTCTTAACCGTTTGTAAAGGCTTGTGCAAGGAAATAGAAACGTAGAGGAATATTATCAATAGATTGAGATTGCATTAATTCATGCCAACATTGAGGAGGATAATGAATAAACTATTAGTTGGTTTATTAGTAAGCTTTATAGATAAATAGCCAATATGGTGGAGCTACAACATTATTGTTGTGAATGTTAAGGGAAGAATGTTTAGAGAACATATAACCGCAAAGTATTAGACTCACTCCTCTACTTTGAATGATGTGTTTTGAATGATAACAAAACTATGGTTTTGAATAATAATAAAACGATAACAAAACCAATAAAAGTTTTAATGTTTTACACTTTAACGTTTGTTTGATGTTTTAAATAGACCCAATGAATAGTAAAAGGGGATATTTTTCTGAATGATAGAGAAAGAATGCTTGGAGAACATGTGAACCTAAGACCCAATCAACGTTAGAGGGCCAAAGCAAGTTCAATAGGCATTGTGCAAGTTCAATGGGCATTGAACACAGGCGTTGAACTATTCAATAGACATTAAAGGATAAACAATGGACATTGATTGGATGATGCACTTTTGCTAAAGTCTTATGGATCTCACAACGGGCGTTGGAGAAGTGCCTCAGGTTGAACTGTGTTGGACTTCACCACGAGTATTGAAGTTTCATAACAGGCATTGATTTGAGCTAGCAATAAGCATTGCAGATTCGCAACAGGCAAGGGATAAGTGTCCAAGCCTGAGTTAACGCTTATGGAACCCAAAATAGGAGTTGGACCTTCTCAATAGGCATTAAAGGAGTTTTCAACAGGCATTATGAATTGCTTAATGAGCGTGAAAAAGAATTATGCAAAGTTTAAAAAATAGAGCATAAAGTTTAAGCTTTCTAAAAATGAACAACGAGCATTATTCTCTCTCTAACAAAAGTTGTAGTCAAAGCCAATAGGTGTTGAAAGACATTCAACAAACATTGGAAGTAACCATTACAAGTTTAACATGTGTTGATAAAGAACAATAGGTGTTGCCATCTCTAATGACTAGTTTTACAGAAAAAGTTGTTAGACACAACATCAACTATTCCAACGACTAGTTTTAGAGCTTGGCCATATAAGAAGCAATTTTGGAGTTTAGAAAGGTTAGATAAAAGGCTAGAAATCATTATGAACATCTTTATAACTCTTTGTGCAAAACTTTTTAGGTGTTACTTTGTATTTGGGTATAGTGAGTTTGTTTTTGTTACTCTTTTGAGAGTAGGTTTTCTTGAGTGCTAATTGTGTATTAACTGCCTATTTGAGAGCCTTAGAAACTGCTTGGATCTTTCCTTGCTAGTGCTTGTAAATATTGGTACTGTGCCCAGAAAAATACCAAGGGGTAGGTTCTTCTTGAGCCTGTAAAAAGAAAGGTTTTTCTTGAGCCTATAAAAGGAAAGTTTCTTCTTGAGCCTATTAAAGGGAAGGTAATCTTTGAGCCTAGAAAATATAAGGTTATCCTTGAACCTTGAAAAGGGAAAGGTTGTTCCTAAGCCTAAAAAAGAATAAAAAGTCCTAAGTGAAAACTTAGGGAATGGAGTAGTCACATTGTCGAACCATTATAAAAATCTATATGTTTGATTTAAGTGTTTGATCTATTATGGTTGTGTTTTTTTTATTACAACCTAATTCACCCCCCTCTTGGGTTGCCTTATTGCTACTCAATCCAATAATTATGTGGATTTAAAGGACGCCTACCATATGACCTTAAAGGTGGAAAGGAAAATTAGAGGTAAAACTTTCAAACCTAATTTTCCTTCTTCTAATTGTACTAAGATGTAGAAAGGCCCATTGTAAAGTCCAAAGTTGAATAAACCCAAAGAGGCGAAGAATGAGGGAAGCCCAATAATGAGCCTAACAAAACTGAATCATCCAAGCTCAAACCCAATCTTATTGAATGTTTTAAATGTAGAGGGTGTGGACATATTGAATGTAAAGATAATGATAGTGAAGAAGAGAGTGATCCCAATATGCGTCCACTTATAGATATTGATGATGAAGAAGATCTTTTTTAGATTAATAGCAATGAGCTTTTGTTTGCATGGAGATCTTTAAGTGCCCTTATTAAAGGAGATGATGAGCAAAGAGAAAACATCTTCCAAATAAGGTGTAGGATCCAAGGCAAGGTATGTTCTTTAATTATTGATAGTGGTTTATGTACTATTATTGCTAGTACTTATATGGTGGAGAAATTAAAGTTACCTATTCTTAAACATCTTAAGCCTTATAACTTGCAATGGTTGAATGATAATAGTGAAGTGAAGGTTACTAAGGAAATTAGAGTTTCCTTTTCAATGCGCAAGTATCATGATGATATCCTTTATGATGTAGCACCAATGCAAACTAGTCATTTATTATTAGGAAGACTGTGGCAATATGATAGAAAGGCTAAGCATGATGGGTCTATTAACACTTATGAGTTTGATTTTTATGGCAAAATTATTGTATTCAATCCTTTATTTTCCGCAACAAATTTATAAAGATAAAAAAGTTTTAAGACAGAGAAAGTGTGCATAAATAAAAAAAAGAATTAGCATGATAAAAGGAGAGCTATGACAAAACCTATGAGAGATGTGAGGAAAGAGTGGTTAAACGAGAGCTTATAGTGGATACACGTAAAAAAATAGTGGTGCATGCAAAAGGATAGGGTGTGCACAACAAAGCCCTAATAATAAAAGAGATTGGTGAGATTGAAACATATTCTTCTAACAATGCCACAACCATGTTTTGTTCAAAGGGATATATTACACTACTAATGAAATTTATGATCTATTGTATAGTGGTTTTAAGTCTATTTTGTAAAGTTATGAAGAATGGTTTCTAATGGAAGTGCCTAGCAAACAAAAAGACCTAACTCTTGCTACTTTTGATAACGGTGTTAAATTAAAGAGTAAGGTTGCAAATTTGTGTAAAGGGAGTTTTCTAGTCTTTATTTAGATGTTTGTTCTTGTTTAATTTATTCTAGGCTTAAAGTTTCTTCCTTTAGTCAATGTTTTTATGTTTCTAGTTTATTTTTTTCTTTTAATTCATGTTTTAGCAATTCTTTTTGCTTAAAACAATTTAGTTCTTCTTTTTACACTTCTTCTTCTTTAAATCATTTTATATGTTCTAATTACGATTCTTCTTATTTTAAACATGATTATTCTTATTCATGTTTAAACATTTTTAATATTTTCTCTTCTAATGCTAAATATTTTTCTTCATGTCTTTGTATTTTAAAGAATCCTCTTTGTTTTAAACATTTGTTTCCTTTTAAATTTTGTTTTAGTTTGTATTCTTTTCATTCTAAAAGTGTGTTCTTTCTAAAAGACATTAGTTATTATTTTCAAACTTTTCTCTTTTAAAATGTTCTTGTTTTACTGTTTCTATACCATTGCTCAATTCTTCTTTCTATTTAAGACATTTGTAAGGAAGGAAATTTTCGTTTGATTTCAAAAGGCCTTTTGTTTCTAGTTTTTTTTCCAATTTTAATTCTTGTTCTTTGAGTTCTAGTTATTTTCTAAAATCTAGATTTTCTCTATTTATTGTTTTTGTTAAAATGAAATTTGATGTTTAAATACTTATTTCATACTAAAGGAAAGTAATCTTTTAGAGTTTCTTTTTGTCTCTTCCATTATGTTTTGCAATGTTGTCCTTTTTCTTTGTTTGTACTAACCTTGTTTTAGCTTTCATGAGATTGATCTTTGACCTAGGTGGAAAATTACTTTCACTAAAAGGTAAATTTCACTTGGGATTCTTTATTAGGTATTAGACTTATATTTGGATTTGGTTTTCTTACAGGCCAAGATTCGAGGATGAATCTTTCTAAAGAAGGAGGGAATGATGCAAACAAGCCCAATAGGCCCAATGGATTCATGAATGTCGTATGGTCAAAGTTAAAGTCAAAGATGGAGATTGGGCTTTTTAGTGGATAGATTTAATGGATCTTTGACAACCCCAAAACAAGGCCTATTTGAGCTTAATTTTAGTTATGGATACTTTCTATGGGCTCCTACTGATAGGGCTAACAAATTGGCGTATGTAAAGTTCAAATTTTCATATTAGGATAAGTATGAACAACACATAAATGGATAATATTCCAAAAGCATGTTACAAGGCATGCTTCAAAACATGTTTCAAAACATGTCCCAAACACATGTTCCAAAGCTTATCTTAAGGCAAAATGAAGACCAAACTATGTATCAATCAAGATTTGACATTTAGCATCAAAGATTCTTTAAGATTCTTCTAAGATCTTCCAAGATTTTCAAGATTCTACAAGACCTTTTCAAGATTTTCAATTTTTTCAATATTTGTAAGATTCTTCAAGAAAGCTTACTATTGGCTGAATTTGGTGTCTTAATCTTCTTAGCACTATCTTTATTAGTCTTTCATTATGATAAACAACTTTAAAAGATTTCTTTAGATATTCCTTGAATTGGTCGAACACCTTCATTAGCTAATTACAAGGCTTCTTTTGTTTCCTCTTTGATTAATACTACTAGAATTAAGTGTTTGTAGAAAGCCAAACACTACATGGCCGAGTACACCGAGGGTTTCTGTAGGATTATTTTCTTTTACTCTTCTTTTATTAGGTTAAGTTGTAAAGGCTATTTAAAGCCTCTCATTTAGCCAAGTTACATTAATTCAATAACATTCATTCTTTTTAGCTCAATTACTTGTATAAGATTATTTTGTTCTTAAGTTCTTGAAAGAACGTGTAAAGGTTGTTAGGTGGATTCTTAATAACTTTGTAAAACTAGTAATTTTAGGTTTAAATTTGGCTTTAGCTAAATTAGGTCTTGAGTTAAAACCGTTAAATCTTTGTAATTTAGGTTGCTAGAAACATGTTTTTTAGAGATATAATTAGGGTTTAAAATTTCTTATGCTTGATTCTTAAAATGATCCGTTCTTAAAGCATATGAGTTTGGGAAATCAATCACCTTTGTTTGTATCAAGTTATATGAGATTATAATGTATAGTGGATATATATGGTATTAGTTGAATTAGAGAATGATGAATATAGTGTAATAACCATTTTCATTTATAAATCATGGCATTCATGTCCAAAAATACATATCAATGAAGGTTTATTCATCATACATACACAATCCAACATGTATTTAATGTACATATATGTTAACTAATGTTCAAGGCTAGTGACCATAAATTGTTTCCTATCTAGATATATGTACATGACATAAGGAGATAGAAAGTTGAAATTCAAACAATGACCTGTGGTCCATGTGTCTCTATGCAAAACTCTTTGCACCAAAGTATCCAAACCCAATGCTTCAGAATTTGAAAAACATAAGTGCGATTTGGTGAGTTGCAACTCAATGAATAAAATAATAATCAAATTCTTATGGCATAATCAACAATCAAATATCATAAGGATATATTACAAGTATAAGAATTGACTATGCAAGTGCAAATGTAATAGATTAACTTTTGTCGTGACCTTTCAAGTGACATTTAATTTTGCTAGCGAACATATAACAAGTGAATCATTTGATCAATAACGTGTGCCGATAAGACATATTGGTCCCTTTTCTAAGTGACTTGCAAGTGTTTGACAAGCCAATCACAATATCTTTTTAGTTCCTTATGCAAGTGTTCATTCACAATGGCATACCAAGTAATCATTAAGAGCATATAATTCTCATTTGACTTGTATTCATATGTAATAATTAAATCACATATACATATAATGGAACATAATCATATCATAAAATTATCACACATACACATTTGAATCTAATTATGGTTTTTACTTACCTTTTGATGTGACCAACCTTTATGGTAGGTTTGGTTCTCTCTCTAGGGCTTCCTCAAAGTGTTGAGATCCTAAAATTTGATATGTACATGGTTATAAGTATGTCAAATGATTATGAATGCTTGGTATGCAACTATGGCATGATCCATGTAAGTGGACCTAGTATTTATGCATATTTTCCTTGCATGGCAGCCTAACCTTTCTACACTCTCACAGTAATAACTCTAAATATACTTATCCATCTTTTTTTTTCAAATAAACTATACATATAATGATGCAACATGGTCAAATTTCAGGTCAATATAAGGTATATAGAAAATGTGGTGAATTTTAAAATTTTTCCCTGTTTCCATGTCATCTCAGTCTGAGTAGGTCTTACAATCTTGGGAATATCAAAAATTGTACAAATCCAATAGCGGAAGTAATTTACAAAAAGTTACAAAAGACATAATGTAAATTTTTTAATGTTTTACTCATTGTCTAATTCAGTCTATAAAGTCACCAAAATAAATGACCAATCTCAAGTTGAGCAGGTTTTCAACATGTTAACAATTAGTCATATGAAGGGGCAATATCTCAACAATCATGTTAAATTTGGCAAAAATATTCTATAGGCATGTATATCATACATAAATATACAACTTTCAAGTTTAACACATCATCAAATTCCGAATCTATGGCCATCAAATTCTTGAAAAACAGAATTACAAAACAGATGAGGTTTCATCGAGTTCAAGTTCAGTTATAATCAATGAGTCATATCTCTTTCCACATAAAAAAAATCAAGCAAAATTGATTTATAGGTATTTAGAGGGGATATAACCCTACAAATTTTATGTTTTGCCTTTGTCTACATCTGCACATAAGGTCATCAAAATATATGAAAACAAAAGGACTGAGGAGATTTCAGTTGATTGAGAACCAGCCCTAATGACGGGGCCATATCTCCTCACACACACTAAATTAAGCAAAATTGTTTTACATGAATTTAAATGGGCTATAAAGCCCAACTTTCATACTTACACTTTCCCTAATTCCTCTTCTAGGGTTATGAAATCATGGGTAGAAAATTTTGCTCTAATAACAAACCAACATAATAAGCTCTTGTTTCTTTTGAATTTCAACTTCTATACATGAGCTCTAAAATGAAAGATATAGAGGTAGGGCATGATGTTTATGTGAACTTGATTTTGGAGAGTATGGTTTGTATGAAAAAAAAGAATATAAATGATGAGGAATTAAAAAGGGTTTTAACAAAGGTTTGGAAATTATAAAAGGGATTTGGATTTAAAGAACAGGATATCCATACCTTCATTTTTCAATTCTTTTTGGCGCAGGACATGGCTAGGGTGTTATGTAGTCTACTTGAAGTTTTGATAAGCAACTTATTATGCTTAAACAGAGGCCAAAACATTTGGATCGTAATGATATCACATTTGATAGCATTGACATATGGACACAATTTTACAATGTTCCTTTTCAAAGGATGAACATCACCATGATTAGAATGCTTGGGGAAAAAGCTAGTAGGGTGTCAGTAATTGACAAGGAACGATGTGCAAAGTGGAGAACTATCTCAGGGTTTGGACTGAAGTGCATATTCCCAAACCACTTATTAGAGGAGTCAAATAAGGGATGATGAGAGTAAGCTGAGATGGGTTTATGCAAAACATAAACATTTTCTAAACATTTATTTTATATGTGGCAAGTTAAGGCATATAGACATTGAATATGAGTTCGTAGAGGAGTTACCTTGATGGTGAAAGATAGTATGGTGAGTGAATGAGAGCTTTTCTGTTAAAGGCATTAGAGAAGGAATAACATGAAGAAATGGACAAGGAAGAACAGTTCGTTGCTACACTTGTTAAAAAATTAAATTTCTAAGAAGAGGGAGTTGTAAAGGAGGTAAGGACTGGGTTTGATCTAAAAGCTAATGAGAATAGGTTGGGAGTGATTTAGGCAGTGGATTTTGTTAATAGTAGTAAGCACTCAGAATAACATTTGAATATGATACGAATAGAGGAGCATGGATAGAGTAACTCGAATAATGACTCCTTGGTCATGATGATTTTAAAGGCTAGGAAGTGGAAATAGGAGGCTCACAACTCACATGTGCATAGGGTAGGGAGTATGTGTGTCTTCTAATGGCATGGAAAAGTAATAACCAAGAAGAGTTTGTAGAATTATGTGAAGGAATTGAAGTTAATATGGGAACAAAATATAAAAAACTAAAACATGACCAACTCTAAGGTTGTAATTTCTAATCATCGACCAACTCATATGAACCAAGTTTGTCGATCCCAATGAAATTTTTGAGCTAGAATTGCCAGGGTTTGGGTTTTAGGAATGAATCTAGTTTTGCCACTCGTGGTGGAGAACATATAGAAATGCCACAAAAATGGAAAGGGAGTTGGAGGAATTATTGAGAAATGAGGAAGTGATATGGATGCAAAGATCCAAGGCTTTATGGTTGAAGGAGGGAGATAAAAATATACAATATTTCCACCAAAAGCTTCTTAAAGGCAAAAACAAATAGTATCAGAGGGTTGTGGATAATAATGGAGCTTAGAGGGAGTTTATGGAGGAGGTGAAAAGTATGTGTCAATTATTTTCACTCTTTGTTTGCCACTTTTTGCCCATCAAATATGGAGGAGGTTGCAGCTGGGATTCAGGAGCTTATTACTAGTGAGATGAACATGAACCTTTGCCAAGCCTTTTTCAAGGGAGAGGTTGGAACTACTTGTGACATCCCATTTAATAATCATTAAAATTCTCTCTAAGTCTATCCATTGTCATTAAAAGACTTGATTTAAATTTTTTTTTCACTATGTCTCTTGTTCACCACATAGTAACTATTTACAACAAAACATATATGGATAAACAAACTAAAATACTAATTGACTGCATACTGACCCAACCTCTATTACACTGCTAGACAGCAATTTCAAAATATATACTGGATGCAATCTTTAGTATACTCTTCCTGAAAGAAAATTTAATGCAAAAGAGTAAGTTTGCATACTCAGTAA
>CATIWR010191518.1:0-34818 GCA_949677035.1 Omphalea diandra
ACTTTTGTCACACTAATCTTCTTTCTTTGTACAACTGCAAAGCAAAAACGTGTGCATATATTGGCATGTTGATTACTTTGAAGGATACGTAATACTTTAGTGTGTATAGAGCATATGAGAATATTTTCCATGCATTTTGTACTCGATTACGTATCTCTCTCTCTCCCTTTCTCTCTCTCTCTCTCTCTCTATACACATATATATATATATATATATATATATATATATATATATATATATATATATATATAAGAATTTTGTTTAGAAAATAATCCACAACTTAAAAGAATTATAACAAATTCAAATCAGAAAGACATAAGAAAATTATGAACCTGATAATAAAAAACACTTACAATAATTAAAGATAAAATATTCAAGAATATCAAAAAATAAAGCTCCTCGACCCATCATATGAAAGACGATCATGCAACCAAGAAGACCATCAAATGGACCATAACATCAAGGCATGAGCTTAAATAATTAAGACATTTATTATAATCAAAGAACAGCATATAGCAAGAAGCTCATTCCTTATATTGTTGTAAATTAACTTCAAGTGGAGCATATGCGAACACTAGCCCCAACAAGAAAATTGGCAGGTAACAGGTCCCATTGATGAAAATCCAGTATGGGAAAGGGAGGATGATAATCAAAGAAAGAATTTCTTATGCCAATTCACAATGATACTACCAGACAGTCCAGAAGTTTCAACAATGTTCTATGCCACATGTAAAAAATCCAAATTTATTTTTTTATACAATTGCTAAAGGAGAGGAGAATTTGGTTTCCTAAATGTCACTGGGATCAACAGATTTTGATGAGATAATCATTTTCTAGTGATGTAGTACTTCAATAATGAAGATATCAATAAGTTTATTCGCATCATGATTACAATAAGCTCTTTTTTTTTTTTTTTTGGGTTCATGCTTACAATAAGTTTTACAATTTTCTTTACATTGGTCATTGGCTGAATTCTATAATGATGAATTTAATAATATTGTCAAATAACGTTAACGGATATTTGTAACATCTACTCAATAGAGACTTCTTTTACTAATCTACTGAATAAATACTTCTTTTACTAAGTACTGGAGGTTGGCAAATTGGAGATGATTAAAATTTCATGCATAGGTGTAATTCTTTTTCAGATTAAGCATTTATAGGAACGATGAATTCTAAGTGGAAATTGATTAAATTGGTTTCATGTGGTAAAATTTTTTATTAAGCATAGTTAAATTTTTTGAGAAAAAGTTTTTCAATTTGATGTAAAATCTCAAATCAAATGTCAACAATGATAAATTTCTCTCTGTAGTAACAACACTCCACCCCTTCCCAAAAAAAAAAAAAAAAGGAGAGAGAGAAAAGGGTGAACAAACTTTCCATATTAGGGAACCAAAGGCCTAGAAAAGTGATGCAAATGAACATTATTTAATTCTGTAGTATAATTTTGAAATATTTATCTAACAATTAAAACTAAAAGAGAAAAAATGAAAAGAAAAAAAAAAGAACTCAAATGTGGATCATTGTTCATGTTTTGTTTCTTCCTATAAGTGCTCAATAATCGCAGCACTTTCCAAGTTATGATGGTGATTTCATTTGAGTATAATAAAACAATACGCAAAACTTGACAGATGACCTAATAATATAATAAAGTTTAATTCAACTATATGTCCATCTTTATCAACTTTTTGGCACGAAAAAAAATCTCTCCAATTTGCCTATAACTTTTCACATATATTCACAAGTCATATAACAACAAAGTTATAGATAATATGTGCTTAATATTTGAAAGACGCCAATCTGTAATTTGTCTTGTTTTTTTTTTTTCCCTCCTTTTTCCTAGATTAAGAATACAAATTGAGATGTACTGTGTTTGGGATAAATGGGAAGGAAAGCTTTTCTTTTAGGGCCAAGACCGACATATGGATGGAAAATGGGATTTCTTCTTCATTAAGGAATCTATTCTCTAGCTTGCAAGTGCAAGATTTTAAGCAATTAAGCCTCCATTTTAGGCATATTTGATTGGTGCATGTGGTTATGGTGCCTTCTATAGGGCCTTTAAGCATTCTAATTTTATTTAGAGAGTCTTTAATGCTAATTGTAGTTTTTAAATGACTCTTTATCTCTTTCTTTAAACATTTAATTTCGACGTATTCTAGAATTCTAATGTGAGTATTGTTTAGGTACTATTCTTGTTTCTTTCTTTTGTTTTGTTTTTATTTTTTTTTTTTCTAAGGATTGGTGGCAATAGGAAGAAGATGAGGAGGAGATTCCTTAGGGCGAAGGGGACCTCTCAATTGAAAATTCATATTAATATATATATATATATATATATATATATATGTACCTTAGCTTTAGAATTTGAAAAAGGGAAAAAGCCCATCTGTCAAAAGATAAACTAAATTAACCCCATGATATGCTTTAAACTTTTCTTTTCCTGCATCTATGTCGTGTCTATATATGGTCCCTTTTTTTCTTTTTTTTGTCCAATAAGCAAGAATTTGGATGGTTTCTAATTTCTATAGTACCCACAAAATCATAGTATCCAATCCTTGAAGAGTCTTAACTGGTTCAGTAAAGAAGACTTGCACTATACCACATCTTCTTTACTTGTGGTCCTCCCTTTTCTTTACTTCCCTTCCCTCCTTAATCAATTAGAATTAAAATTTCAAACATAAAAATTTGTTACCTCTCAATTAGGCTACATATTCTCCTTATTAATCGAATAATTGAGTGACCAAAGTTCAGGAAATAGATTAACTAGATATGTTGTATATGCTATCAAGTTTTCAATGCATAAAAAACATATTGACCAATTCCCAACTCATTATGGTTTGTTGTCTTCTTTTTCAACTTCAAATAGTTCATCATACTTATTTTTATTCGTCAAGCATACAAATCCAAATGATTTGGCCCGGCCAATTACCAAAATGTAACTGGTTATAATTATATTGATTGAATGAGCGTGAGCCCATCTCAACAAAAACCATATCAATATTTTTTATTTACCCACAAGTACTTTCGTTAATCATTAAAACGAAGAAAAAGTTGGCAAAATCCTGTTGTATTAAGCCCTACCAACCCAATATATACGTAAACTATAAAAATGAAAAATGATCGAATTCTCATATCACTACTTGTGTATTTTCTTTCCAAAAAAGATAATTTTCTATGTTTTTCATGTATGGAATGCATTTGTTTTTGTTTTTAAGTCTCTGAACTATCAATTAATTTGTCTATTGGATAACAAGTCAAAAAAAAAAAAAAAAATGGAAACAATGATCTTCAAGATAATTGAGAGCAACATAATGGTAAATGGTGAAGTCTACCTACAAGTTGTTGCTGCTCTTCAGTATGCTTCTATAACTCGTTCAGATGGATGGATGCCTGTTCTATAAATTATCACCTTCTCTCCATCGTGCATTAAAAACAGTAATATGGACCGTTCCATATCTTTTTTTTTTTTTTTGTTGACGAATATCTTTATTAAGAAAGGGCCATTGGCCAATCTTGCATCCTTTGAGATCAGAATCTCACTTTAGTAACCTCCTCAATCGAGATGAAGCAGATAATGAGCAATTGGCTCACACGAATCCCTTGCGCCTAGTTGAGGATATCATCTACCAATAGCCAGTGTTTTCAGAACTAACCGGATGGGTGATCTCATAGGAAAATTGAAAATTAATTAGTGATTCAATTTGATATAAACAAAATATCAATCAAGTAAAAATTAGTTAAATTAAAATAATCCATCAAAATCAAATCAAATCAAATCAGTCAAGTTTAAGATTAAATTATATTGTGAAAATTATTTAAAATGTATACTATTTTAGTTGAAAGTTAAAAATATTTTTCATTATTTTATACTGTTATACTACTTTTTTATTTTTTTAAATAATTTTAAATATATATATTCTTTCAAAATATCCATTAAAACACATCGATTAAATCAATCAAACTAATCAAATAAAAAATCAAACAACTACCCAAGTTACTCCCAACCCAGTTTTAAAAACATTAACAATAGCTCAACCAGCATGTCCTTTTCCCATCTTTCCCTGTATGTCATCAACCAGTACTTTGTTGTGACATCAATTTCCACATCTTGAATACCTCTTTCAATAATTATTTCCAAAGCCCAAGGAAGTGCCAAACTCTCAACATTGTCTAATTATCACAGCTACAAATTGATCGTTTTGCCCCATGCCATCAAGATTTCTCCAGCTAAATTTCTTACTACAAAGCCAAACCTCATTGATGGTTCGATATCTTTGTTGAACTTAGATCATGGAAATTTTTGTGAGCTGCATGCATTGCTTTTGTTATAGCAATTTGGGTGATTGTTCTGATGATAGACAATTCTTAGTTGAGATCCTCATGTTTGAATAGACACTCTATTATTTGTAAGATAAACCAATGAATTTAAAATCAATGAGATTTATTTTTAACAAGTAATAATTTATTTTTAAAAATTTTAAATTTTATTTTAAAATAAAATTTCAAATCTAAAATCAATGATCAAACCTTAAAAATAATCAGTTATATTTATATAAATATGAGATGATATGAATCTCGTCACTTAATGGTTTTGCCATTTATCAAAAGAATTCTCCCTCATCTCTTCAATAATTTTTTAAAAAATTACTCTTATTAGGTCTTCAACGAAAAAGTGAGAATGAATACAATGTTTACTTTCAAAAATTGGATTTCCTTTTGTGACAAACTAGTTTTTTATACTAAAGAGACAAATTAGTTTTTTATATTAAAGATTGGAGTGATAATTTTCTATCTGATAAAAAGATGTGATTTAGTTTTGTTCAAAAAAATCCAATTTGATTTGAAATTAAAGAAGATTTGAAATAATTCGACTCAAAGTTAATTAGTCCGATGTAAATCTAATTGATCTAATTCGTAGATTAATTTGAATTGATCTCATTTCAATTTAATTTGTAGCTTGATTTGATTAATTTAATTTAAATTAGTGAGAAATATATAAAATTTATTTTGAAATTAAAATGGTATTTTTATTTTTAAAAAATAAAATTATGAATAATTTTTTCAATCCACAGCTCAAAAACCAACTCGAATTAATCTGACGTGAACCTATCAGACTCAATCCATTTGCAACCTCCACTAAAGATGAGCAAACAAAAGCTTGATTACCTGTTTTGTTCAATTCGCAAACAAAGTTTGATTTATTATCATTGAGGATCATATTGTTGATATATTTAATAAGTCACTATTATTGATGCATAAATGGAATGACTTCGAAGATAAGCTGCAGTTATTGTCTCGATTGGCTGCAGTTAAGTCTCAAGTGCTATAATCTTCTAATCTTGATGCCACCAATTTAACAACACTTTTTATACCAATTTAATCCATTTTACACGTATGATCGGATGCGTAGCCCAGACTCCATAAAACCTTAAGAAACACACTGATATATTAAGAACAAACGGGTCACGTCCATATAATGAAAAAATTTTCCAATTATTTTTGGATTAGATCGAGTCACTTATTAATTTAATTTATTTAAATAAAAATATTATTTTAAATTTTAATAATTTAAATAAAGTTAAATTTTAGTTATTTGAGAAAAATCTTTATATTTTACATTTAGACAGATCAACATTTAAATTAGGGATGAGTTGAATTTAATTAAAAATTTTTAAATCTTTTTAAGTTGGGATAATTGAGTGTAGCTTAATTCTTTAGCTAATTTATTGTCTGCAACTCTAAAATTTATGATCCTTGCAGATAAATTATTAATCACTTTCAAGTAAATATGTTAATTTCTTCTTTGATTTTGATAAATTATTCAAGCACCTCTAATTCCCCTTTTCTAATTAACCAAGAATCCTTAGGGTAAGGATGAATATAAACTACATATTGGATAAGAATTTTTTTCCTGAATAAAAATAAAAGTTAATAACAACAATAAAAAAAATATAAATAGAAATAAATTAATTTCATTTTATTTAAGAGCTTTAGGGCGATTAGTGCTCGATATCTTTTTTTTTTTCATTTTATTATCTAATCATAGATTTAAGGATTAAAAAATAAATATTTAAATATTAATAAGTATAAATATTTAATTTTCATTTATATTATAAAAAAAACTTATTTTTTTTTTAAATGCCTAGCAAAAATACTTCCACAGGAAAAGTTCTAAAATTTCCTTTTCTATTGGATATGTAAGGAAACCAACAAGAACTTTCCCATTAAGTAGGACCCATAATTGACCATGACATGCCTACACACGAACTCAAACTCAAGTTTCCATGCAATGTACTACTATTATATATTATAAAATTAGCTACCAAAGTGGTGAGTCCGCACCAATCTTTGTCATCAGATGCTTATGGTCGAGAATTCAACATGCCACGTAAGGTTATGGTGAGTCCCACTTCGCCTAACCAAATCCTACAGAATCTAGACGCCGGCCTTGCTCTAACAATATATGGACGGTGAGAAAAATTGCAGCACAAGTCCGCCACCATCAATTGTTCTCTTCCTCCAAGTTTCCTAATCTTTGAATTTTCATGATTGATTAATTATTAATTTATTGGCTTAATTTTGATCGATGATGTGCCTTTTTTTTTTTGGTCTGCAAGAAAATATGGGATGACCATCATTGCTTGCTTATAGATAACATATAGATAGAGGTTCAAAGAAAATATCTTCTGCAGCCACCTACGTTTTCTTCATAAAGTTTAGTAAAAATAAAACATATGTGCATGATTTTTTTTTTTTTTTTTGGTGGAGGGGATGAAAATCGGAGGGGGAATAGATAATTTGAGACCATAGTCTCAATTGAAACATTGGTATCTTCCAGCCAAACAAGCTCTTTGAAGTTATATAACTTAGCTATTGTTGAAATTGCCCTGAAATGCTAATTTCATTAGACTTTCTATTTAGATGGATTAAATTTCTTATTTCATAGACGCATTAATTCTGTTAATAGTTTTTACTTGGTGAATAAGTTTAATTCTCTATAAATAAAAATAAATAATAAGAATTAATTGAATTTTGCCAAAAATAAGAGAGGAGAATTTCTATGTAATGAGGACAAAATTAAGAAGGCTTTGCCTATAGAGTGATGGCTTTCTCAAATCTTTAAATAGAAGTGGTAATTTCTAATTCAAATCAAATTTATCAGAAAAAATCTAATTCGATATGGAATTGAAGAAAATCTAAAATGATTCAGTCTAAAGTTGATCGAACTAAAACTTCTTTGATCTAACTCAATTTATTCTATTTGTGGTTGGTCATATTAATTCAATTTAAATTATTTAAAATATTTTAAATTTTTTTAACAAATTTAAATAATATTTTATAAATTTTAAAATTATGAGTGATTAAACTTTTTATTAAGTTTCTTTTATTGAGTCAATAAATTTAATTCTTAATAAATAGGAATACTCAATATAAATTAATTGCCTCTTGCCTAAAAGAATGGAGGATCTTTCAAGTAGAGATAAAAAATTAAAAGGGCTTTGCCTACAAATACAAGTGATACTTTTTAATTTGACCTTGACTTAAATATCTAACTTAAACTCGCCTAAAAAAAATTATAGAATTCGATTTGATCCATAAGGAAATTTAAAATATTTGAACTTAAAAATCTGAAAATTGTTATATCAAATTCAATCAAATTTTAACTTAAGTTATGGGTTAATCTAACCAATTTAATTCTAACTCGATCCGAATTAATTTAATTTTAAATAAATTAAAATATTTAAGATTTATTAAATATTAAATAATATTTTAAAAAATTAAAATTATAAGTAATCATATTTAACCTTATATGAAACTTGAAAATAATAAAAAATAATTCGAATATCTTTATGTACTTTGATTCAATGATTAGACTCAAGCTCTCATAACCCAAAATAATCTAATCTAAACCCACTTGATCTGATCTATTTACTTTCTCCAACTATAAAGTTGTGGCTTCCACAAACATCCAAAAGGAGATGAGAAAAAAAAAATGAAAAGTAAGAAATAAAAAGTGAAAAAAGTGAAATGCATTTTGACAAGAGGGGTAATCAAAAATAAAAAATTTCATATAAAGAATGAACGCTTAAAAATTAAAAAATAAAGAAATTCAAAGAGTGAACAGAATTTTTTGTGGCGTATGATTCATGTATTAAAAAATCTATGTATAAGTAATCTTCATATTATAATGAATTAATTGATTAAAGTTTAAACCAACATAACCCTAAAAAAAGTGAACCATATAAATCTTATATATTCGTGTTAAATATATATATTTTTTAATATTAATTCTTCACTCTTCTGCAAGCTCAACTACCAATTCGGGAATCAGGTTGTAATCAGATTATAAAAATGCAAATGTCACCAATTTTAAGCTACGATAAATAAGACTTGAACCCTTATATTTCAAGAAAGCTTATAAAATGCTTATTGCTGAATCAACCTATTACTGATGTGAAGTGCAAGATTTTGATGATATGGGTGCTAGAGTCATTAAGTTCTTAAAAGGTGATTAACTTGACGACTTTGAAGTTTTTCTTCGTAAAAAACTAAAAATCCATTTATAGATATAAACTCAATGAGTCCTTTGGCACTCACTAATGTGTTTAGAGAGAAAACCCATTTTCCAAATCTTTATCTAAACAAGAATTCCATCCTCAAAATATATCTGAATTTAAGACAATTATTCTAAAGCTCAAATAATAATAATTCGACTATATTATTAAATCAATCTTAATTTGACTAATCAATGCCAAATCATTCCTTTTCATGATGAATCAAATTAAAAAAGAAGATGATTAAGATCATCAAGTGGGTAATGTGGTGGATTAATAAAGATTGATCAGTTTCAATAGTTCCAAATAAGAAAGCGATGTAACTCCTATGGTAGATTCATGCAAATCCATGTCACGTTTGGCAAAGTATAGCACACCAGTCAATTATGTGAAGTATAACGCAAGTCAATTTTCTGTAATATATAAAATTGAGATAACGTATTGACATTTATGACTGAATATTATATGTTTGTGTAAGGTCACTTTCACAAACATACGTGTGTTCACATATTGCCTTTTTATTTAATTTAAACTGTTTATATATATATATATATATATATATATATATCAAGAATGAAATTACAATTTTTAAATTTTTAATTAAACATTTATAAAATTATATTTTTCTTGTTACTATACTAATGTATTATTATTTATAATCTTATAGTACTTTAATATTTTACTTAATAACTTATTTTGTATATTTAATTTTGATATTATATACGTGATATGTTAAATGTCTCTTAGATTGTTCAAATAATATATGTTAAACTTGATTTTCATTGATTGAAAATTTCATCCTTAAAAAAAAAAAAGTTGATTATAATTTCAATGTGCTTTTTAAGTAAATTAAATATAAAAAATCGGATTATTTATTCTGAGATTCTAAATTTATGTATTTATTTTTGCGAACTAAATCATATAAACATGTAGATCATTCAAAACTAAATGAAATTTATATTTGGAAATTATGGAATCAAATGGGATGTGGGGATGGATAATGTGCATGGACTTCACGCACAGAATCTAATTTTCTTTGTTATTTTAATGTTTTATCTCGTTAACAGAACGAAAGACGAAGAGATGAGAATAAAAATGTTAAGTGGTGGAGGAATCTAATTCCTTACCCATTTTTATTCCACAGTGTACGGCTTTTTCACTCACTTTCATGCTAAAAGCCAATCTCCCCCCATCTGTGGATATTTCTAGTTGTAAAGGAACCTTGTTTGCAGCCTTAGCACATTCATCTGCCTCCTCTCTTCTCTTTTTCTAGTGACACTAATTGCTCTGTTAGTGAATAGTGACTCTGCTACTAATTTTCACTTAGATGTCAATTGTTGTGAATTCATCCATTTTTTGGACAATTTATCTTTAATTGAACTTAATAATCAGTAATTTGTTATACCATTTTGATCTTTTTTGGTTAATTGGTTCTGATAAAATTCAAACTTTAGAACTTCAAAGACTCATTGCTACCAGTTTGATCTTTAATTGAACTACTAGTGGTTTAATCAATAGATCAAAACTAACTTAAACAGTAATTTGGTTTTTAACAAAGAAAAGGTCTTGTTGGAGATGGCAGCTGTAGGACCCAAAGAAGTGCAAGAAAGTGAAACAACTAATGTTCCTCCGGTGTCCTGGAAGTTGCATAAATATGCAAATGCAGGAGGAGGAGCTTGGGGGGGTGGGGGTCAACTTACACCAGAAACACGGCTCCACACTGGAAAGAAAGAAAGAAAGGGTACCAATGGTTGGTCTGTTTGTCTGCTGTCAGTCATGAGGTTTTAACATAAGTGGCTGCATGTTAATTCTGATCTTAGGAACTTTACTTCATAATTGCACATGCAAACTGACACAAATTTGATGCTCTATTCTATTCTATCAGATGCCTATCATGCTTTATGGCTTCCGCGGACAATGCACACAAGTCTCAGTTCTGAATGACTATACCGCAAAAGGCACCCGACCTTATGTTTCTCATGCAGCAAAAGCTATCGGAGGATTCCAGGTCCCCTCTTAATCCAATAGGGAAAAAAAAAAAATCAATAGAATCTCCAGGAGTTTAATGCAATTAACACAATGCATGTTGTTTTAAAAATATGCTCTATATTCTTACAACGCTAAAAGTCAAAAAATTAAAAGAAATTTGACAAACTAAAGTGCTATCAAATTTCACAATTTGAAGACCAATATGTAGACAAAAATTCTACAGTGATTACAGTGTAAAATAGAAAGGAACTAATGTGCGTATTTTATCAATAACACTGTGAAAAAGTCAGACTTTGCTAAGATATATTGAAGTACAGTCATCTCATCATCATAGAAACACTAGCTAAGAAGAAATGATGGGAAAAGAGCAACTTGTTTGCAGTAAAGACAAGTAGTAACCTAAATGCTAATTATACTAAAGTTTTGGGAGCTCTGGTATTGTTACTGCTGTCCCGGGTTTTTTCCCTTTGAAAATACAAGCTGGAAGGTTCAAGAAATGAACTTTAATAGCACAAGTAAAGAAAATCAAAGAATAATTCATGTAACCAAATAAATCGGTGTTGCTCTTAGCAGGGCAGGTTTACTCTGCAGTACTTCAGATATGCAGTCTTGCAGTAATTACATAATCATCACTTTATCATAATTCTCGCACAAAATCACCATAACTACATATCATCATCTCTGGCTATCCGTTTCAGAGAACTAACCAAAAGTTTGATTGGAAGGTATATTTACAGGACAAAGCCAGGAGGCAGTATTAAGGCTACACAGGAAAAGCAAAATTTTAAACATTAGCCTACACTTAAAAGAAATGCTCTAAATCTTGATTCTTCACTTCAACGTTATATAGTATATAAGGCTCCTCATTGTGGTTTATTGCAAGGTTTGTTGATATAGTACAAAAATGAAGTTAATAAAATATGTTCTAACTTTATAAAGAATACAGCAAATGCATTAAGCAAAATGATATGTAAACATTGTGCATTTGGATACCCAATCAACTTTCTTCCCATGCTAAATTAGAGCAACTGTTAAAAACCTACTTCCTCCCTGGGTTAAGCCTCTGCAGGTGGTAATTAATGCTTCCCCAAGGCTTTCTGCTCTTGGTTCATGTAACTTTTAATTGATTGAATAACAACCGAGAGAGAAAAAAAAAAAAAAAGAAGTATAAAAAAAACTGATATGCGCATGATGTCATCACCTGAGCATCCATACAGGCAGTCAAAAGTTCCTTTTGCCAAACACATTTTTCATCATTTGTGTTGTTAAGGGACAAGCAATTGAGAAATGATATCATTTCCTTCATGCAAGGTTTCCAGAGAACTATCACTTCATTCTAGCACAAAACCACCATAACTACATATCATCATCTCTGGCTCACTGTTTTAGAGAATGAACCAAAATTTTGATTGGAAGGTATGTTAAAAGGACAAAGCCAGAAGGAAACATTAAGGCTATACAGGAAAAGCAAAATTTTAAAGATTAGCCTACACATAAAAGAAATGCCCTAAGTCTTGATTCTTCACTTCAACGTTATATAGTATATATGGCTCCTCACTGTGGTTTATTGTAAGGTTTGTATATAGTACAAAAAAGAAGTTCATCAAATATGTTTGAACTTTCTAAAGAATACAGCAAATTCATTAAGCAAAATGATATGTAAACATTGTGCATTTGGATACCCGATCAACTTTCTTCCATGCTAAATTAAAGCAATTGTTAAAACCTACTTCCTCCCTCGGTTAAGCCTCTGCAGGTGGTAATTAATGCTTTCTCAAGGCTTTCTGTTCTTGCTAGTCTGCACATGTTGAAATTTTAGGAAAAGTTAAATAGCATCATCGATTAAAAAGTTCATGTAACTAAACTTTTAATTGATTGAATAACAACCGAGAGAGGGAAAAAAAAAAAAAAAAAAAAAAAAGAAGTATTAAAACACTGATATGCACATGATATTATCATCTGAGCAGCCATATAGGCAGTCAAAAGTTCCTTTTGCCAAACATATTTTTCATCATTTGTGTTGTTAAGGGACAAGCAATTGAGAAATGATATCATTTCCTTCGTGCAAGGTTTTGAGAGAGAGCCAAATTTCTTTGGGTTTATGTATAAAGTACAGCTTTCTGACCCATTGTTCCAATGTGTAAGCTACCTACAACCAAACAAGATGGCATTACTCAAGCGCTCACTAAAAATCATCAAAAGAAGCTTAAAAGGGGGGGAAAAGGAAAGGAATAAATAAGAAACAAAAGGCCAATTACATGGCCAAAATGAGTAACTACCATGAAAGGAATAAACGAGGATGCTGAATTCTGATGAAGTGATGATTGGATGAATCAACAAAAAATTATATATATCAAGATGATGACAGAGACACTCTATATCTTAGGCTATAATTGGTATATGATATAATGAAATGTAATCCAATGAAATCCAACGCAGATTTAGTCTATAGTTCTATTGAATTTTTATTTGATTACATTTCATTCCAATTGATTACACCCCACCAAATATAGCCTAAGTGTCTGACATGAGGTAACATAAATGTGCTAATTGCCAGTGTCATATGTAAGATAACACAAAAACCACGTTTAAGGTGTTTGACTGAATAACACCCTTGAACATGAAACACGAATAGCAGCTAACTTCTGCATTTCAATGAATTACCCTAAAAAAAGGCTTCTGAAGATTCCAATGTTTGACTAATTCTGCATTGAACAACTGCCTTTCCCCGTTTCAGTCCCATGGAACTGATCATATAATGAATTACTTCTGTTTGCATGTCTTGTAAAGCCACATACGACCTAACACATATGATCCAACACAAAAGTAGAAGATGTTTCAAAACTTTATTAAATAATGTGTATTCAATTGTGAGATATTTGACTAGACATTGAAATTCAGCTTGCACTATAGACTACCAAATGACTTAATACAAAGATAGCATGCAATTTCATAGTTTTAACACTCCATAACATTTTCTTCCTTATGCACAATTCAAACACAATAGATGGCAATTACTATTAAGAGCCACACAAGTGACTGTCAAAATCATCTGATTATTCAAAGACCGAAAACTAATTTCCATTTTAAAAAGCACACAAATGGTTACAATTACTCTCACTGGCACCCCTATAAAAAAAAATTGAGAAAATGAGTGAAAACTGAAAACTGGTAGTTTGAAACCCAATTTAATGGTGTGCAAGCTCTAACTGTTAACGGACTCAAACAATGTCTAAAAAGAGAAGTGTGAACCAATGCCTCATCAATAAGATTTAGCTTCCAATTACTCTTAAGAAAAATCTGGCTTTCTTTTTTAGAAGTCCATCATTGAATTTAAGATAAGCACAAGATCTGAGACAGCATCACGCAGCATCCGAAATATGAAGTTCCCTCGTAATATCCTACAACTTACTCATTGTAAACATCTCCATGTTTAAAGATTCACAAAGCAAACCAGACAAATTCTTAGCCAAAATGATGCCACAAAATGAAAATGATATCATCACAATCATAGTCCATGTAAAGACAAAAACGTCAGTTCTCAAGTTGAAACCAAAAGGGGCTGTCCATCACCCAACATTAACAATTCATTCCACTAACTGATAATTGCTTACTAACACATGAAAACAAAAGGCAACAAAACCCATCTCCTGAAATGAAACAAAGAACCCATTTTTCTAACTTAATCGATGAAAAGAAGCCATTAACTGACCACAACTAAAACCATCTTTATGGACATCAGAACGATACAGAAACTAAATACTCTTTAAGTTGAACTGATAGAACAGAAAATCAAACAGTAAAGGAAGAAAAACATAAATGAAAATATAAAAAAGAGAAAATTAGAGAACTTGCTATACCGGATCGGCCGCGACTTGAATCGGAGAGAAATGGAAAGGGTTCAGCACTTTAGGGCTTGCCGTTTGTTCTGCACAATGATTTTTTTTAAAAAAAAAAAAAAGAAATCTTCTGCACATCTGCGTTGCTGTTTCTTTAACCAGGCTGTGCAAAAAAGCCCATTACTACTTGAGCTAAATTTGTAGATCCATCATCAGTATAACAATTGAGGGAATACATCATCCCCCTTGTTTTTTTTCTCCCAAAGACATTTATACTTTCTGTTTTACAGAAAGACATTTTATACTTTGGTATTTCCAAATTTACGTTTTTTTTTTCTTTTTTATTCCTTTGTTACATTAAACCTTTTTAAGCGATAAACACCCACTTCTTTTCCTTTCTCCTCAATGACTATGCCCTTGTTCAAATAAATATTCATTAAATTCAAAATCAACGCATTAATGAGAATGTTGATGTTGAAAGAGTAAAATTTTTGTTAAAGTAAAATGGAAGAGATATTTTAAATAAAAAATTATGAGTTTTTATATATTTTAGATAAAAATAGTTAATAAATGAATATTTTTAAGTTAAAAATCATTCATGAAAAGAGAGAAAAATTGTGTTTATTAGAAGTTGACTATGATGCACACATTCTAATTGTTCTTCTTTTTCTTTTGTTGTATTAATGGTTTCATAAATCCAAAATAAAACTAAATAAATATTTTTCTATAAATTATTTTCTGTGCTTAATTTTTGAAATATTTTTGAACTAAAAATCAGTTATGAACAGAGAAAAGATCTTGTTTGTCATAGGTTGAAGATAATATGTACATTCTAATTGTTTTTTTTTTTTTTATCAATAGATTCATAAACCAAAGGTAAACCTAAAACAAAACTAAAATAAACATTTTTTACAAAATGTTTGTAAATGTTTTACTGTGTAAGAAAAACTAAACGCAAACATCACCTTCAATTTTTAGCTACTCGATTTTATCTCTCATTTATAACTTATTAAGCTCAAATATGTTAATTTTAAATTGTTTTTTATCCATAACATATCAAATAATTTTTTATTCTGAATAATACAAAAAGTATTAAAAATTATATTAAATCTATTTTAGAGAAAAGAAGCAAATATAATAAAAAAAAAACTTATTTTTATTGATTTGATTTATGAAGAAATGTGAATGAGTTTGAAAAACAGTTCAAAGAAGAAGTTTGAAGTTGTTTTGTTGTTTAGATCTACGAAGCAACGTGAATAACCGTAAGAACTAGTGAATGCGTATATTTATGAAATTGGAACACAAATCTTTTTTTTTTTTTTTTTTTGGAAAGAAAGATTGCTAGTGTATATTTGTCTTTGGTGCTTTTAAAATACGTATCACTTTATAAAGCCCATAATAATTTTTTGGATTGTTTGGCTATTTGTTGTTACTTATTGTTGATTGCTGATAACTAGTTGCTAACTGATCATGATAAAATTATTAATGTTGATTACTATTTGTAAGTATATTATTAATATAGACATAAAATGTAAAAAATTAAATAAATTACTTCATATTTTAGATTTTCAAAAATAAATAATATATAACTATCAATGAAGCATTTTTTTAAAAAAAATTATTAATCGAACTTTTCAATAATATTTACATTAAATATTAATCATGAAATATAATATAGATTTAATTAGACAAATTAAATAATATATTAGATATAAATAATAGAAATAAAATTTAAATAATAAATAATTTATTATTATTAAATAAACAATATTAGAAAAAAATATTGTGTTAGAGTTAATGTAAAAAGTCAAAGATATATGTGTTTTTTATTTATAAAAGCAGTGTTTGTTGATGAAAAGTAATACAAATGATATTTTTTGAACTTGGTTATTAGATAGTCTATTAGCTATCAACTAATGTTTTGAAATGAATAATTATATGAACCAAACACATGCTTAGCACTTTTTACTAATTGAATAGTAAAAGGACCTCTAAAAAAAGAAAAATAAATACCCGTTAATCTTGGCTCAATTTTTGGATATATTTAATTCATAAAAATCTAACTTTCCATCTACAATATATGATACCCATCAATTTTTTATTATTATTTTAAGGCTTGCATGAGAATATATTAAAGAGAGTTAAAGAATAAAATGTGAACAATAATATAAATGAAAGTTAAAATTTACTTTCATTTATTTTCAAATACCTATTTTTCTCAACCTCTAAAATAGAGATTAAAAGATGAAATAAAAGGATTTTAAGTAAGACAAGTGCATCTGATTTATCTATAAACCTACCTTTGACCTGCTATCATAGGTAAGAAATAGCTAAAAGTTAACTTATTTATCTAGGTTGTAATTAAAGTGGGCTGACATCAAATGTACTTGAACCTTATATTTTAAGCCTAATCTTGCATATATTTATTTTGGGCTCACTTTTTAAAAGTTAACTTGTATATATTTATTTTAAATAAGTGATTTATTATTTTGGGTTCACTTTTTAATTAATCATATATATTTTATTTAGGGCTAAATCTTTAAATTGTATATATTTATTTTAAATAAGTGACTTATTATTTTAGGGTCACTATTTATTTTAAATAAGTGAATTATTATTTTAAGGTCACTTTTTAATTAATCATTTCTATTTTATTTATGGCTTACTCTTTAAATTGTATATATTTATTTTAAATAAGTGATTTATTATTTTAGACTCACTTTTTATTATAACGAATGTTTTAAGAAATTTAATTAATTTATGTTAAAGATATTAATTTATTTAAATTATTGATTAAATTGATTTAATTAAAAATATTATGTAAATTGATTTAATTTAAAGTATTTAATTACAAGAAATAAAGTTATTTATGTAAGAAAAAATTTAATTTAATTTTGAGAAATTAAATTATTTATGAGATATATTTTATGTCATGAGAAGAATTAGCTATGGATGTTTTATTATTTGATTTAAGTAAAATTTAATACTAATTATTTAGGTGAGATATTATATTTATATTTAAGATAATTAATTTATATGTATTTATAAAATTTAATTTAATTATTGATAGCGAAATTTAATTTTATATGGTATAGATTTTAATTATGAGAAATTTAATTATTATATTATTATTATTGATAGTATTGTTTTTTTAAAAAAGAAAATACATAAAAAGCAAATGAAAAAGAAAAGAAAAAGAAAACAAAAGCCAAAAAGAAATGAAATACATGAATAAGGGGTGATTTTTTTGGTGGGGGGGAGGGGAGGGTTGGGCTTGGGTGAGCTTATAAGACTTTTTTTTTTTAAAGTGAATATTAACATATCTAAGAAAAAGATTCAGATGGGGGACCTTCTTCTTCCTTTAGCCCCTTTCTCCCTCCAAATCTCTCTCCTTCATAGTAAGCGCATATCAAACACTGAAATCTTGCTTACATTAGCAACTAAATTCTCTTCCCTCCGCGATCAATATATTGAGAGTTATATCAAGAGGTGCATTGTATCATTGACCTCTTTAGATCCTAATTACTTTATTTTGGCCATCTATGGTGAGTGAAAACTAGCAATTTATAGACCAGAAGATGCAGATTGAAGAGTCTTGCATGATCAAGAAGAGATTTCTTTTGTTGATATTATATGCTATAAACGACAATTTTATGCTATAGATATTAAAGGAAAGATTTATGGTAGTGATCATGGATCAAATTGGAAGATTGTAATACTGATTGAACCTCTATTTCATTAAGGCTAGAAGTACTTAGTGGAATCATTAATAAGAGATTTCTTGATGATTTGCAGGATATGATAAATGGGTTATTGATGATGATGAACAATGGCATTAGTGGCAAAATGGGACGCATATAGAAAGTTGGGATTGACATAATTAAAGCTTGGATTATGGTTTATGGACGAAGTAGATGAAGATACTTATCTGATGGTTTCTTGATTTTCTTGCTCTTCTTACAATTTTGAAATAGGTTCTTGTTTGATTTCCATTCCTCTTATCAAAGAAATGATTAATAGTGGTAAGTGATTGGAAAATTAGGGAGTTAAAGACATGAGATTTTTTCAATTTGTTTTGGATAGTGTTAGCTCAATGAGAAATAATTTGGTAAAGAAGTTGTTGGTAAAGTTATCGAAAGTTATTTCCAACTTTAGCAAGTAACCAGTCATTCCATTCAATGTCAAAGTTAAAAGTAGATAATATTACAGTTTTAAAGTCTAGGGGTTCATCCATAAACCAAATTCACAGTAGAAGGCCTCTTTTAAGTAAGTACATTCTTTTTTATACCTTTGTATTCAATTTCATTCTATACATTTTCATTTTAAGGGTCTATTTGCGATAATTGATGATGTAACCAGTACGTGGTAGCTGATAGCGATTTGATATTAAGTGTTTAGTGAATTATATTTAGCTATTATTGTTAATTCATACAATGACTAATAAGAGTATATCATTAATATTTTATATATTAAATTAAATAAATTAAAACTAAAATATATTAAAATAATATATTTTCACATATGTTCGTAAAAATATAATTTCAAAATTTAGAATGCTATAATTACTAATTTGTATTTATGAAATCTTAATAACTATTTCTTGTTAATGTTAATAAATATTATGTCAACATAATTTTAGTAATTAGAATATCCTATATATACTTTTTTTTTATTATAAATCTTACATATAATAATTTAAAATAAATTATTTTATATAAATAATTAGAATATTATAATTCATAATTATTAGTTGAATTAGAATATTATAATATATAGTTGTTAGTTGAACAATAGAACTTTAAGAATAATAATATAATAGGGATAATTTTGATTTTTTTTTGGTTAAAATAATGGAGGTTCAGAAAAAATCTCTGAATAAGAGCTGATAAAAACTGCAACTAATTGGAGTTGTATCTATTATCAACTGTTATTTTATATATTTTACTAAACACCTAATTCTTAGCTGCTTAAGGAAAATTTTTTACTCATTACATGTATCAACTCTATCAAATACCTCTTAAAAAATCTCTTATACAATACTTTAGTAGTTGTTTGGTAGCTATATTAAGTGGTTAAAATTAAAATATTCAATATTTATTTTATTAAGATTATTTGATAATCGTTTTTAAGTTTATTTTAAGTGTGTTTGATAATATTTTTTTATTAAACACTTAATTTCAAAAAAAAAAAATCACTTAATATGATAAGAAAAATTTTTTTACTTAATAAATTAAGTAATAGAAAATTTTTTTATTATTTTACATATCCATTCATTATCATAATCCTTTTCTATTGATAAAGATATAATTAGAAAATTTTAAAATATTTAAAAGCAAATTATATGATAATTTATTGTAAAATATATAGTTATCTTAAATTTATCTATTAGATTTGATTTTTTGAGAATTTGATATATATTCAATGATTATTGAACTCTAAAAATTTTCAATACTAAAATTATTCGATTTTTAAATTTTCAATATTGAAATTATTTAATACTTAATTTCAATTTTACCAAAAAAATAGTGTAATTTAAATTTATTTAGAAATTCAATTTCTGATATAAATAATTTTTTTTTTTTTATAGATCAAAGCTTTTTATCCGTAAATTGTTCTTTGAGGATTGAGCCGAATATATAGCTAAAATAAGAAATAATTTTCCTTCAATGTCACTAAGTTCCTATAGTTATGTCCAAAACCTCAAAGTTATAGACCTCTTTTAAAAGGTTCAAAGCCATCTAAGCAGCTTAATTTTTCCCATTATTTACTCTATTGGTACTGTCAGCCATTATTTACCTCCAAATTTTCAAGAAAAACTAGTGTTTTAAGGTAGGAAAAAAAGCAGCATTGAGATATGATAAGAGATAATAAATATGAATAATCGGTTTGAAATAATAAAGTTGGAATAAATAAGGGCTAATGCAATGTTATATAAAGTTTTAGATCTCTAAAGCACAATGTGTTGGCTTTACAAATATTTGATTGGAATCCTCAATTTGTTGGCCTCCAAATAGCAAGAATTCTATTGATACTTCTTTTTGAATAAGGAAAAGGAATTCCACACTAGTCAATCAAACTTAACTATACATAATTCATGAGATTTGGACTTAGTTTTAGTTATTTTATTATTTTATTCTTTACTTTCCTCTCATTGCTCCAATTTTATGGGTTAAAGTATAGACTTGTATTGTTGTTGGTTGTATATCCAATCATTTTATTCAATAGAAGTCGCTTTGCTCACATTTCGTGCTTTTATTTGGTTTTTTCCTCAAGCAAAAAGCTTAAACATCATATTCTTAATGAGTTTAGTTTGTTTTATTGATTTTGTAAGGTTGCTGATATATAACTCCTATTTTGACAGTGGATGAAGCAACGTGTCGATATTTTATCAAGTTATTTTGAAGTTTAATCCAAACTATTATGTTAATCAAATACCTATAATTCTTTGAGTTGAAAGCTTCATTTGACACTCTTTTGAGTGTTTGAGCTTGTTAAAACCATCTTTCTGACATATTGGTTCTAGTAAGAAATCAATCAAAATACTTTATATTGGTTCACATCGATAGTCTTTAATGCTTGAATTTGTTTATTTGTGTTGATTTGAGATCTTTGGTTATTCACTTATGTAGTTCAGTTCTGAACTCCCATCAAATACATATATTTTTTTTTATTATCACTAACTTTATTGTAAATGGTGTTTTGTTGTCAGTATGAGCTACTAACTTAGCCCTTCTTATCACTAAAGTCACTCCCATTGTAGTGCCATCACCTGCTACATCTAATGGTACTAACACATCCATGACTATTGGAACTCATATGTGAACCACATTTAATGCTTTTGATAAAGGTGATTGAACTAGAGCACAAAAAATCAACTAACTAATTAACAATACTTTATCTACCTTTTATTTTGTGGATGGCTATGACATGTTTTGTCTATACAAGAAGTTAGATAAGTTGTTGCCTAACAGCCAAGCTTTGGTGTGAAAAGAGTTTTAATGGCATGATTATGATGGATACTATGATTAAAGCATGAAAGTCTAAACATGGGATTACTGCAAAGGAATGGGGAAAAGATTTATTCCTCTTTCAATTCCAACACTGGAGAGACAAAGAATGCATATGGCATTTTGATAATCAGTTTTTGCCCCTAAAAGAAGTCATAGGGGGATGAACAACTGTTTGCACTAGAGCTCTTTCACATAGAGGTTTGGGTCAAAGCTTATGACATTCAAATTAGTTTCATGCATAAAAGAATGGCATAAACATTAGCCAATAAGGTTGGTAGTTACATCCCTATTGAAAATGAGGAAATAAATAGAGGCAAATTCATGAAATTTGATGACCAAAAGAAGCAAACATAGGACATAAAGCAAAGCTTAAAAAATTACCATTCTCTCCCTTTGATGATGATGGGTGATTTTAATGAGAACTTATATAGTTTTGAGAAGGAGGGGGTAATCTAAGACCTGCTAATTATATGTGAACTTTTACGGAAGTGATAGAAGATTGTGATTTTGAAGATTTGGTGTATGAGGGATTGTACTTTACATAGTGTAATGGGCAAGGTGGTATTGGTTTGATAAGGGAAAGATTGGATGGATGTGTAGAAACAGTAGATTTGGTAAATCTCTACCCAAGGTATAGAGTCTATGCATTGAGCAGAGTTTTCTCAAACCATTCTCCTTTGTACATAACATTGAACTTAAAACAAAGACCTTATCAGAGAAAGAAAAAACTTTTCCATTTTGAAGAGATGTGGCTACAGGACAACTCATGTAGCCAAATTATGAAGAATGCTTAGGTGGCAACTGATTCAAAAAATGATAACTTTGATAGGAAAATCTCATGATTAAGAATGGAATGTTTCAACTTTTGGGAATGTTAGGTAAGAGCCACTCAAATTGCAACACAAACTTGAGGCTCTTCGGACAACACCTCAGAATAAGGATTCGATGGAAGAAAAAAAAAATCATTTGGAATCAGATATTGAAGTTGATCTATAGGGAAAAGATTATGTGGAAGTAAAGATCCCGTATTACATGGTTAAAAAAGGAGATTGTGATTCTTCTTTCTTTCATAACAAATGCAACCATAGGAAAAAATGAAATACAATTTCAGGAATTATGGATGAAGCTGGCTCTTGGAAATAAAAAGTAGGAGAGATCGCAAATGTCTTCCAACATTATTTCTATGATATTTTTACAAGCTTAAATCTGAATGTAGAGGATAAAATTTTGGAAGATATTCCTATGAAAGTGTCCTCTAATATGAATGCTTTCTTCTTAGCAAAATTTAGTAAAGAATATGTTGTGGGTGCCTTAAAGCTAATTCACCCTATCAATGCTCCTAGTCTAGACGATATGCCCGATCTTTTTTATAAATCTTTTTAGTCTACTGTTCATATTGATGTGTTAACTATTGTTTTTAATATTTTGAATAACCAGGTTAATCCTTCCTCTATCAACTCCACTTTTCTTGTCATTGTGCCCAAAGTTAAATCCCCTTCCAATCCTAAAGACTATAGACCTAGAACCTTTTGTAATATGGTTTTTAAACTTGTCTCCAAAACCATAAAAAACAGAATCAAGATATTCCTCCCTGACATCATACATGAATGTTAGTTAGCCTTCACCCCAAGTAAAATGATCATTAATAATGCTTTGTTAGCTATTGAGATTTTTCATAATATGAAAAATAGAAGGGAGGTGAGAAATGGTCTATTTGCTCGTAAACTCGACATGAGCAATACCTATGATAGGAAAGAATGAGACATTTAGAAAAAGTACTGTTAAAATTAGGTTTTGAGGCTCATTTTGTTTCTTTTATTATGAGTTATGTAAGAACCGTTTCCTATTTGATTGTTCTCAATGGTCAACCTCAAACCCATTTCACTCCCTAACACTGTTTGAGATATGACAATCCACTATCGCCCTATTTATTTTTAACTAGCACTAAATTTGTGTTATACTCTTTACACAAGGCTAACATTAGTGGGAAGTATCATGGAGCTAAGATTTATAGATCAATCCCATCAATCTCTCATCTACTTTTGGCATATGATAGTATTCTCTTTGGCAGATCTTATTTGACTAAAGTGACAAAGATCTCTGAGTTGCTAAATCTCTATGAGCTATACTCAGGCTAAAAGATTAATATGGAGAAATAAGAGATTAACTTCAGTTCAAATGTTTTAGAGTCTCTCAGGAGGGACATTATATCTATAAGTGGAGTGAGGTCAGTGCTTTATCACTCCCGCTAGTTAGAGTTGCTCACTATTATTGGCAAATCAAGGAGGTTGGTATTTAGCTTAGTGGAATCAAAGATGTGTACTTAGATGAGGAGTTGGAAAGAAAAAACACTCTCAAAAGCATGAAAGAAATCATGATCAAATTAGTTCTCCAGGCAATTCCTACCTATTTGATGAGTTGTTTTCTCCTCCTAATTTTAGTATGCAATAAGATAAACTCCTTGATATCACATTTTGGTGGGGAAATTAAAAGATGAAAGATGCATTCATTGGGTGGCTTTGGGAGGTTTTGACAATGAGTAAAAGGAATGGAGGAATGGGTTTTTGGGATACTCGATCTTTCAATTTAGCTTTCTTGGTAAAATTGGTGTATCGCCTCATAAAATATGACAACTCCTTATTGGGGAGATGTCTAAAGGCTTAGTACTTTCCCAAGAGCAGTATTTTGGAAACAAACTTGGGTCACTTTCTAAGCCACTCATGGAGAAGTCTATTTGAAAGCAAGTTCATTTTGAATAAAGGATTAAGGTGGCTAGTAGGTGATGGTCGTTCGATAAAAGATTTCAGGTGATCCACGGTTAGAAAAACAGACTAATTTTCGAGTAGATCATTTCTTAATCAAGCCAAATTATTCAATAAAAGTATGTAAGCTTTTTTCATATGATGGTTTTTATTGGAATCACAATCTTATTCTGTCAATATTTCCCCTTCAAATTGCCTCCTAAATTCTAAGTATCCCAATATCTATCTCAAAACCTCCAGAGAAGTTAATTTGAAGTTATTCAAAAAATGAGGTATATTCAATCAGAAGTGTCTATCAGCTGGTATTTGAACTAAGAATGATTAATCTGGTGTCAGTGTTGAATTCCTCAATCTAGATCCCTAAGGCTTTGTGAATGAAGATTTGGTCTTTGCAAGTCCCTCCAAAGGTGAGAAACTTTGTATGGTAGTTTACTCAGCTAACCTTTCCAGTTAGAACCAAATTGATTCACAGGAGCATTTCTATCTCTCCCATTTGTCCCCAATCTAATGTTGATGTTGAGACAATGGAACATGACTTTAGAGACTGCCCAAAAATATGGGATTGTGCTAGGATGCCAAAAATTCATAGAGATTCATAAATGGATGCAAGTGTATGGCTTTCAAGTATAATCAACAAGCTCAGTGCTCCTCAAGTATGTATCTTTATCATGATGTTTTGGGCTATCTAGTACAGTTGTAACCTAATGTGCTTCCAAGATAAGGTGTTGATAGAGGTAGAGATCCACCAGATTGCAGGGTCAATGTTTACAGATTATCAAAATGT
Source organism: Omphalea diandra (assembly GCA_949677035.1). Lineage (NCBI taxonomy): Eukaryota > Viridiplantae > Streptophyta > Magnoliopsida > Malpighiales > Euphorbiaceae > Omphalea > Omphalea diandra. The sequence goes on from CATIWR010191518.1 coordinate 24,937, forward strand.
GTTCTCACACCAATCTCTATCAAGGACCTTGTGTGTCTCAGGCCAAGTGGTCTCCTCCTCCATTAGATATGTTTAAACTAAATGTGAATGTTGCTATAAGAGCGGGTTACAGAGCAGGTTTGGGAGTAGTTATCCATAATAAGAAAGGGCAGATTATTGGTTCAACTTGTTCTCATTTAGAGTGGTGCAATGATTCTGAAATAGTTGAGTTTCATGCTATGTGTTTTGGCCTTCGGTTTGCAATAAAGCTATCGGTGCACTCCATTATTATAGAATCTGATTGTCCATCAGTTGTGGATTTGGTTTTGGGCAATCGAGTTTCTAACTCGTATTTCCAAGTTTTATCTTCAGATATCAGGTCGCTACTTAGTTTTTTCTCTTCATAGACTATTAGATGGTTTCCAGAGAAGTAAATAAAGTGGCTCATAGCTTGGCTTCTTTTACCTTCTCATATAATGGTTTTTTGTTTTTAATTGAAGATGTTCCTCATCAGTTTGTTCCCCTTGTAAGTTTGGAAGCTCTCTAATTTTATAAATTACACTTTTTCTCAAAAAAAAAAAAAAAACAAAGAACTTACAGCTCATCTTCAAGCAGTAGCTCTACTACAGAACCTTTTTGTACCATCTCTTGCGATTCATCCTCCAGTAGCAACTTCATAATAGAACTTCTTGGTACCACCTCCGACGGGTGATCCTCCAACAATGGCATCACGACAAGACCTTTTGGCACGACCTTCTACAGTTCACCCTTAAGTAATAGCTCTATAATAAAATCACCTGGTTCCACCTTTTGCGGCTTCTCCTCTAGCAATGGGCCCGCTATAGGCACTCTTCTTACTACCATATGTTGCACGTCAACAAAGAAAGTAGCCAATGGCCAAGTTTGAATTTTAAGAAGAAATATGCTTGTCCTAGGATATTAAAATTTGTTTACATATTTTTCATCTAAATTCATAATTTCTACTCAATATGTACTTTTTAATATAAAAAGCTACATATAAATATTAATAAAATTACATATAAATTTTGATAAAGTTACCTAATGAGTCATTATAAGTATACACCTTAAAAATCACCATGATTGGTCCGTCTATTTATTTGAACCAAAGAAAATATGAAGTAAAACCAAACTGCCTGAGAAAGCATCAATATAATGTAAGAAATAAACCAATATATTACAAGAAGAAATTTAGAGAGCAAAAATAAAAGGAAAGGAACAGTGAACAGTGAACAGTAAACAGATACATCCTCACCCAGAAATAGTTTTACAAAATATTCAAACCTTGAGATTGCAGTTAGATAACAGTTCTTCTAGTTTGATAGCGGAAAATGGCTCTGGAAAAGGAGGATATTTAGCAATCAAGTTGGAAGAAACTTGCTGCATGGTGGGCCGAAAATGAGGACTACTGCTCAAGCACGAAAAAGCTAATTTGATGACGTGGACCACACCATCTGCAACTTGACCTTTTGGAAGAGGAAGACGTTGGTCTACCACATCCTTTAATAATATATGTTGGTCCATCGATGTTGTCATGAATGAGGAAGATGGCAATGCTAAAAAAGATGAGATGAGGTTGCCTGGATGTTTCCCCATTATTACCTCCAATGTTACCACACCAAAACTATATACATCGCATTTTTCATTCACTTGCATCGTGTAAGCTAATTCTGTCCAAAAAAAAAAAAAAATAAATAAATACATATATGTGTTTCCTTATATTAGCTAGAAATCACAAAATCACAATATTCAGATCCAATTTTGCATTAGTTCTTAAATTCAAGCAGAGAACAGATAAAAATAATACTTAGTATTTTAAGAAAAATTGTAACTTAAAAAATTTTAAATATGAAAAAAAAAATACTATTAAAGTTTCGGCGTGCATGTGCATCACTCTAATACAATAACTTGATGAAATTCTTTTGTTTCAATATTCATTAAGTGCATTTTATTAAGGTGATAATTCTAATGCTATAAATAAATGATCTTCTAGTCGAGTGATTAGAGTGATGTCTTGAAAATTTAAAATATGCGATAAATTTCATTTAATAAGATCTACAGCAAAAATCTCCCATCTCACTATCACTAAAAACTAATCCAACTAACTATAAGACATGCCCAGTGCTGACCTACCATCGCATCGTATTCCACATAAGAATGAATTGCGCACATACATTACTTCCCTTCTTGACCGCTGTTACTTTTGGTCCCTCAGCTACTGTAACAGCAGATTATATTTAGTTTTTTAAACAATTTTATATTAAATTTAATAAAATACTTTTTATATTTAATAATATCTAATTTTATATTTATATTTTTTAATTTTTCTTATCACACATGAAATTTTGAACAATCAGATTTGGCTTTATACCATATTTAGTTTATTTTAAATTCCATAAAAGATAATAGAAAAATAAAAAAATTAAATACATAATTTAGTATAATCAATACAAAAAAATAAAAAAATGATCAAATTTCAATACAAATTTTTTTTTTTAAAAAAAAAATTGACTAAACATAATCTTATTCATATATATATATATATATATATATGCGTGTGCATATATTCATGTGTGTGTGTGTTGTCAATTATGAAGATCAATCGTATAAATAACAAAGTTACTAGCTACAAAGCCATTAAGGGTCCATTACTACCTATATATGCGTCTACAAATTAAATAGAAATTTGACAATGAAACCAAAGGCCTGTATAAGTTCGTACCTGGAGCAGTGTATCCAAAGGTACCAGCAAATGAAGTCCAATTGGATGAGTCAGGCATCAAAATCCTAGCTGTACCAAAATCAGATACATGAGCCTCATATTCTGAATCCAAAAGAATATTGTTGCTCGAAATATCCCTATGAATAATTGGAAAAGGGCAATAATGATGCATGTAACATAAAGCATTAGCCACCCCTTTGACAATATTTAGCCTTTGGCACCAATCCAATTCTGCTGCTTCCTTTTCATTAGTTAAAATTGCTCTCAGACTTCCGTTTTCCACGAACTCATAAACCAAGAATGCGTGGTTTCGATGTGAACATAAACCATGTAACTTCACAATATTTCTATGTCGAATGCTAGATAACACTTGAATCTCTGTTTTAAAAGCTTTCAAGTTTCTGCCATCTGATAATGGGTGAAGTTTCTTCACAGCAAACACTCGACCAAATGGCAGTACAGCTTTATAAACAACACCATATCCACCTGACCCAATGCAATATTTGGAGTTGAAATTCTCGGTTGCCTCAATGATATCGTCATACTCCATTTCCTCATCATTCCCCAGTATCATCAGTACATCTTCTTCACATTCTACCTCGTCTGATTGCCCTTGTCTTTTCCTATTTTTGTAGAGAATTAAGAAACCTCCAATCAAGACAAATATCACGCATAGAGTGCCCAAGAAAGGAAGTACCACCAAAATGACAACATTTTTCCTCTTTGACTTAGTGGTTTTGCTGGTTTGGATAGATGTGCAAGGCTTTAGATCACTAGCATTACCACATAGGCCTTTGTTGTTTCTATATACACCAAAAGGGGCATCAAGGAAGGGTTTAACATCCGGAATAGCACCTTCTAACTCATTGTAAGATACATCCACAGCAGTCAAGCTCAACAAATTATCAAAAGTGGTTGGGATTGAACCAGATAGCATGTTATGAGACAGATTCAACACTTCTAAAGTTCTCAAGTTTCCAAGTTGTTGTGGGATTTCTTGCAACAACAAATTGTAACTAAGATCAAGAACTTGTAGAAACTCTAGATTGCCGATCTGGAAAGGAATGTTTCCTGTCAGTCCATTTTGACTCAAATTCAAGATTGACAAACTTTGGAACTCCCCAAGTTGCTCAGGAATTGAACCACTTAGATTATTTGCTCCCAAATTAAGTTGACCAAGATTACCGAGGTTATTGATAGAAGCAGGGACAACACCAAGAAGTTGGTTATTGTTAAGAAGAAGGTTGTTCAACAAGTTTAGCTTCCCCAACTCTTCTGGAATTTTCCCTTGCAAACGATTCCAAGAAAGGTCAAGCTCATGTAACTTAGAAGCATTTCCAACTTCAGGAGGTATGGAACCAGAAATGTTGTTGTTTGAGAGATTGATGTAAGTAATGTTTTTCCACTCTCCTACTTTCCACGAAAGCTTCCCAGATAACCTATTGTTACCCAAATCCATGTAATTCAAGTTTGGATATACCCCTAAATCTTGTGAAATATTCCCTGTTATTTGGTTATCTTCAAGCCTAAGTCTGTATAAACTAGTACAATTTCTCAAGGTTTCGGGGATGGGACCTGAGAAATAATTTCTAGCTGCAGTAAAATTTAGAAGTGACCCACCAAGGCATGCATTTTCTGGTAAAGGACCAGTGAATTGGTTTTCAGACAATCTCAATGACTGCAAGTGGGTAAGATTATTGAGTGACAAAGGCAGAGAACCATTGAGTTGGTTGAAAAATAAATTCAATACTTGAAGGGATTTAAGTTGGCCTATTTCTGGAGGAACTGGACCAGATAAATTGTTTCCATACAAAGCTAAATCAAGAAGGCTAGTCATGTTTCCAAGTTGGGGAGGAATAGGTCCAGAAAACTGGTTATAAAAAAGCCATAAAGTGGACAAATATCTCATCAGACTCACTTCTTGAGGTATGACACCATTCAAGTGATTCTTGGACAAATCCAAGTATGTTAATCTGGTGAGGTTAGTAATATGTGGCGGAAGGGGTCCGTACAACGAGTTGTTCCAAAGCTCAAGTCTTAAAAGGTTGGGAAATGATGAAAAATTGAAACTATGGAATGTACCTTTTAAACCCAAATTTGTAAGCTTCAAGCTGGTAATACTTCCATCTTCATTGCAAGTGATTCCAACCCAATTACTGCAAGGGCCGCTACTAAATAGCCAAGAAGATAAAACCTGTTGGCTTTGGTTGTCTAGGCTGGCCTTCCATTTCAAAAGCGACTCAGCTTCCGCCCCACCGTTCTTTGCATCAGAAAACATTGATGCAACTGAAGAGGAAGTAGAAACACTTATAAAGAAAGGTAAGAAAAATATGGAAAGTGATTTCCCAAGAAAGGGCATCGTGGGTTAAGAAAACGTATGGCGCTCCATGATGAACTTAAATTCGACAAAGCTAACATATGTATATATATATATATATATATATATATATATATATATATATATATACACACACACCATCCAGAATATTCGTTCTTTTAGAAAATATATTTTGTTTTATTATATTTCATCCCTTTTAAGTTCGATGTGTTTTAAAGGAAAATATGTGTCTTATAATATATGATATTTTATAATTATTTATTAATATTAATTAATTAATTTAATTTAATTTTTTTCATAATAATTATTTTTATAGAATTTATATTAATTTATAAAAATAATTAATTAGAGATAATATAATTTTTTATTTATATAATAATATCTATTAAATATAATTTTTAATATATGTGTAAAAATTTTAAATGACATCTAATTATGAAAGAGGTGAAATAATCTTTATTATCAAATATTAATGTATTATTAATTAATTTTTTCTAAATTTATCCTCATCATTAACTCTCTCATTTTTAATTAATTACTTTTTATTAATATTATTGATATAATTTTAATTAAAAATAATTAAAAGTATATTAATTTATATTAATTAAAATTATTTTTAATTGATTATTTTTTAATCTAAATATAAAAGTCTAAAAAGATATTCTTTTTTTGAAGTGGAGGAGTATTAATTTCGTACTAGATACATTAATTAGGCTTCAAACCACAATTATTAAGGCGTGACTTGACTTCAACTAAACACTAAAAGCAGACAGTGTTAATCCAATCGCCATAAATACTAGCGACAGAACCATTTAGAGATAAAAGTATAATCGAGTCTAGTTGAATTCTGTCAGTTTCAGAGTTTAAGTTAATTCAAGTTTATTATACTCGAGCTCAACTTGAAACTTGAGGCTTGAGCTCGATTTGAATATTTGAGACTTGAACTCAATCAAATACTCAAACTCAATTTAATTAATTTTATTTATTTATATAATTTTTTAATAAATCTTATAAATTTAAATTTAAATTCAATTAAATTTAAATAAGTTCGATTATGTATAGATCAACTGATAATATTATAAATATATCTAAATTTAATTAAATTTATAAGTATTTTGTGTCGAGTATATTGATATTCAAATTTGGCTCGCTTAATTAGTTAAGTAGCTGGAGCTCGAACTCGACTGAATAAATTTCAAGTCAATTTCAAATATTTCTTAAATCGATCTTAAATAATTTTGAGTTATTTCAGTTTATTTACGTTTTACTTAGAGGGTATATGTTTTTGCACATTTAATAATGAAGATAAGATTTGATAAGAAAGCTTTTTTTTTCTTGACAATATCTTCCATGTGATCATCTAGGAAACTGACTTGTAAATGCTCCTCCAACAAAGTCAGAAATGAAAATATAAAAATTTGATTTCTAAAATAAACACAGATTCATAAATAGATTCACCAAATTGGTGGATTTTTTTTTTTTTGAATAGGGTCTATTTGCATTTTCTAAGGAATGTAAAAACTCTAAAAATATATATATAAATAGTTGAGACTAATTATATTGAGGGTGCAAATATTTAAAAAAAAAAGTATAAATATCTGAAATCTTTACTAATCTGTCATGACCATTATGGAATATTTAACCACACGATATGAAAAAAAAATTAAAAAGATGGATAAAATGTACTTTTTTCATATATTATTTAGATTCAAATCATCTTACACTAAATTTATTTTTTAAAAAAAATTGGGACTATAAAACTATATTTTTATACAAATCTAATTTAAGTTTTGGTTAATTAGTACTTTTTTGTCTCAAAATATTTGGTAAACTTTTGTCCATATGCATATTAAAGAAATTAATTAATTATAGTTATTTTGTCACTTTATTATTAAAATATTTATATTACTTTATTTTATTTTATTAAATATGAAACATTTTACGATATAATATTTTTAATATTATTGATAAAATAGTGATAATAAGAGTAATATATTCAAATAAAATGACATAAAAACTTTAACGTATTTATTAAATATATAAATTTAAAATAAAAAAATTAATAACAGTAATTTATTATAAATAAAAATATTTATATAATTAATAAAAAGATTATAGACATTCCTTTAATTAATTAGTATCTTAAAAAAGAAAATAAATAATATTTCAAAACAAATTAAAAAAGAAAATTTGCCAAATATGGACAGAGGAGTGGTAATTACCATACTCACCAAAAGCCTAAGCATTTTAAAAAAAAAAAAAAGGGGGGGGCGGGGACAACACGGAGTGATAGAAAATTAGAAATGTAGCCTTTAGGGCATAGAGGAGACAATTATTAGTCAAAAACGAACAGCACCATCAACTCAAAATGATGTCATGACAACCATAGAAAGGCCAAACAGTTGCCCCTCTATTTTTCAAAGTTTGAACAGAAGTTTCGGAAATTGCTCAAAACATTCTTCATGCCCATTGGTTCCCAGTGTACATATCCTTTTTTTTTTTTTTTTAATTTCTTCTGAAATCTTTAATTAATAAAATAAAGCGATTGTGATTGAATTTTAGATTTTTAATCGCAGAAGTTTTAATATAATTTTTTTAAAAAAAACATTTTATTCAAATGTTTAGAAAATTAGTTGAACCTAAGAACTTAAGACTTAAGTATAGCTGAAATGATCACAATTAATCCTTACTTACTTTAATGTAAAATAAATTTCCAACAGTATCTTCTAGCGCTAACTAGATTTTTGAATCTCTAGTTTGTGGAATTATACAGGTGTATGATAACAGCAAAGGCAGCACAGCAGACTAACATTACTATAACCGATATTGCCAGCTGGTGAAAGGAATCCTTGTAAGGATATCATATTATAAATAGATTTAAACATAGTCTAGTTGATAAAATGTTTTTTTTTTTTTTTTTCTGGAAACATTATTTTGATTTAGGTCTTCCTTCGCTAATATTTCATCTCTTTTATTGTTATCATCTATTTTTATATTATTTAGAAAATATATTCAATATTTTATTAATTCACTATTTATAATATATTTTTATTTATTTTTTAAAATTATATTTAATAAAAATAAATATATTTTTAATTTAATAATTAATAAAGATAAAGTAATAAGATTGATTTTAAATATTTTTTATTTAATAAAGTTAGTATATACTTTAAAATATTTTAAAAAATAATAAATAATTATTTAGGTCTTGGTCAGTTAGTAGTGCTGTCACACACACCGCAAAATGCCAAATTGGTTTGAAGTGTACAGATCCATTTTGATTTGTGCTGAATTCTTTTAATTATTGAAGCTTTGATATAATATAAGAAAATATTTAATTTAAAAGTGTAACATATTGAGTGAGATTATGAAATAGGATTCGACCTATAATTTATTAAGTTTATGAAGTACAGTGAAAATGATAGAACTAATCACTTAGTTACGTGGAATGTGAGCCATATTTATCCTTTTTAATTTTGCAATATAGAATAAATTTTCCATATTAATTAAGCTTAAAATTTCCAGTTATCTATTTAAAATTGAATTTCTTCAATTAAAATTAAAATTTTTAGTTATTCATCTAAAATTAAATTTATCTTTTTAAAATTAAAATAATATCGTACTGGATTATTGGAATAAAGTATTCAAATGAATATAAATCTGTTGAAATTGAATCAAATCAAAATTTGAATTTCTAATTATTTACTTGAAATTTCACGACAATATTGAATAAAATCATTGGGATTGAACAATTAGATGGATAATAAATAACTGAAATTGAACTAGATCAAATATGTTACGATACCATGTTATGAAATTGAAGATAGAAAGCAAAATGAATGAGAAAGGCTAGATCTACAATCTATTGGGCTTATGAACATAGCATCCAAACATAGTTAAGGTAATTAAAATTAATCATTTGTTTACTTGAATCTTAGCCTGTAAAACTTTTTGTTTGATTTAACATTTTAACGTGGGATAAATTCTCGATGTAGAAGACTAGAAAACTTGTTCCCATCTCGCAAGTACAAAGGTAAAAAGACTAGAAAATTTGTTCCCATCTCATAAGTTCAAAGGTGAAAAAGACTAGAAACTTGTTCCCATCTCATAAGTTCAAAGTTGAAACCAAGTCGTGGGCAATATTTTCCTTTTTTATTTTTTTAATTGTCATGAAAATTATTAGAAAACGAGAAAACATGGACCCAATTTACAAGCTCAAAGTTGAAACCAAATCTATAAAAAAAAAAAAAAAAAAAAACATTTTCTGTTTCCATTTTCAATTTTCTTGGAAAATTAGAAAACTAGAAAATCTTGTCCGTTCCACTTTTGTTAATAGAGATATGGTCCTGATTTTTTCCATAAATAAAGATGCAAAATATTTTCCACAACTTGATTCCAACATTAAACTTGCGAGTTGGGACATGTTTTTATAGTTTTCTAATTTTCCAAGAAAAATGAAAACGGAAACAGAAAATGTTTTTTTTTTTTTTTTTTTTTTTTTTTTATATTTTTGGTTTAAAATTAGTTGTTGTAATTTGGGGAGTTTTTTTATAGTTTTGTTATAATTTTATTGAAAAAAAAAAAAAAAAAATAACAAAATTTAGCCAAACAATTGGGGGGCAATATTTTACTTTTTTTTTTTTTTTATTTTAATTTAAATTTATTCTAAAACGCTAAAAAATGTCCCAAATTAAAAACCAAAATTTTAAACCAAAAAAAAAAAAAAAAAAAAAAAAAAAAAAAAAAAAAAAAAAAAAAAAAAATAATTAATATTATTTATATTTTATATAATTTATATTACAAAATTGAAAAAATGAGTATTTTT
>CATIWR010191528.1:0-10051 GCA_949677035.1 Omphalea diandra
ATTATCTTCAATGCCTCGAGGACCTATTTCAATACACCAAATAAATCCATGATGATAAAGTAAGATTTTCATCTTGTTATATAAATATGCTCTAGTAAAATATCATGAACTTGATAGGTTGTTTCTATAATTACTTTTAACTCACAAATCCAAGTGATTGATTCTTTTTTTAAAATCTAGACATATATGGGTACACCATATCCAAAATTCAGTCCAAAATATACACTACATAATTTATGATCAATTTTATGAATTTGCCCTATTTCAATGTCATCTCAGCCTGAGTAGGTCTTACATTATTCAATATATCTAAATTATTACGAATCCAATCCTAAAAATGATTTGCCAGAAGTTATATAACACATAGAGGAGCATTTTTCATGTTTTACTCATTGTTTAATTCAATTTATAAGGTCACCAAAACAAATGACCAATTTCAGGGTGAGCAGGTTTTTAACAGGTTGGCAATCAATCATAATGAAGGTGAAATATCTCAATAACCATATTAAATTTGGCAAATATATTTTACAAGCATGTAGCTCATACATAAATATACAACTTTCAAGTTTTACATATCACTAAATTCAGAATCTATGGCCATCAAATTCTAGAAAAATAGAATTAAAAGACTGATTAGGTTTCATCTGGGTACAGGGTCAGTCAAAGTCAATGAGCCATATCTCTTTTCACACAACACATCAATCAAAACTACTTTACAAGATTTATATGGGATATAACCCCAAAAATTTCGTGTTTTGCACTTTGTCTATGTCAACACATAAAGTCATCAAAATATATGAAAATAGAAAGACTGAGGTGATTTCTGTTGGTTGTGAACTAACCCTAATGAAGGAGCCATATCTCCTCACACACACCAAATCAAGCAAAAATGTTTCATATGAATTTAGATGGGGCATAAAGCAACAAATTTCATATTTTACACTTTCCCTATTCTAGAGTTATGAAATCGTGGGTACAAAATTCTACTCTAACAACAAAACTAACACAATTAGCTCTTGTTTCTCTTGAATTTCAACTTCCATGCATAAGCTCTTCCTTAAATACTCCATAATTCTTACTAACTTTGCATGATTAACATGTCATGAGGGTTTAATTTCATATGAGAATAAGATAAAATAACTTACCTATTTCCCAAAACTAGAAAACCTTAGAATTCTTTCCTAGTCAGTTGACTCTTCTCCCTCTCCTTCTTCTTCTTTCTTTCTTTATTTCTTCCTTAGCTCTCTCTTTCTTCTATTGTACCTCACATTTAACCTCTCTTTTATGATCCTAAAGGGTGAAAGTAAACCTATTATAACAAGACAAAATCATGGTGTTTCATTTCTATTGGTTGGAAGTTAACTTTTGCTCTTTTAGTCCCTCTTTTTTGCTCCTTAGGTACCTCCATCCATCTCCTAATCCCTAGATGCTCTTTATACTTTTAAATAAGCTTTATAACACTATTATTTATGATGTTATAACTTGCACACAACATAAGATAATTTTTCATGCTACTATACAAACATTACATATACGTTCAAATGTCCCAAATGCAATGGTGCAAGTGTCATTATCGTGCTTATCCAATTCACATGTCTAAACAATCATTTATCCAATGTATATATTCAAATATAACATAATTAAAATGCCTATGATTTAGGTTAAGAATGTTACATTTCCATTAAGAAATGTTGTTTGGATGTCCATTTGCTAAATCTCATAATCATAGTATGCAACTATGATGAAGAAAATTTGAATGGATTTAACATTAAAATTGGTGACAAAGTTTCATCATAGTTTATACTATGTGTTTACCTATAACCTTGTGCAACCAACCTTGCTTTTTAAGTATGCATATTGCCATACATGTATATTTTCATTTTGAAAACTCATTTGCACTCAATAATTTTTAAACCAGCAGGTGGATTAATCAAAGTCCATACTTGATTGTCATTCATGGAATATATTTTAGATTTCATGGCATGTACCTATTTCTCAGAGTCTAGATTGTCCACGACCTTTTAATTGGATGTGGGTCACATTGGTCTACAAGCGTCACTTCATTACTATCAATTAAAAAAAATCCATATCTTTAAGAATTTAATATGTTCTTATTGACATTCTTGGAGCTTGTGTTACTTGTATAGGCTTTACAAATGCTTATGAATCCTATTAAGATTTCATAGGTGGTTTAATATTATCTTGTGGTTCTCAAATTTCTTTAAGTTGAAGTTTATTTCCACTAATTCTTGTAAAAAATAAACTCTATTTCTAAAAAGATAACATATGAGTAACAAACACTTTATTCTTAAAATTATTATAGAACTAATATCTTTTAGTTTCTTTAGGATATTCCATAAAAAGACATTTATCTAATTTGGGTGCCAATTTATCTGAAATTTGGTGACTCACATAAGCTTCATAGCCCTAAATCTTTAAAAAAGACAAACAGGGATATTTTATAGTCCATATCTCATATGGTGTCTTTTCAACTACATTTAATGGATCTTTGTTTAATATGAATGCAACAGTTTCCACGACATACCTCCAAAAAGATCTATCTGACTCATCATAGATTGAACCATATCTAATAAGGTTTAATTTCTCTATTCAGATACACCATTCCATTATGATGTTCGTGGTGGAGTTAATTATGAGACTATCCCATATCTCTAAGATGATTAGTAAATTCTTGGCCTAAATATTCATCACCTCAATATGATGAAAGTGCTTTACTATTCTTACCAATTTGATATTATATTTCATTTTTGAAAATTTTAAACATTTTAAAAGATTTAGATTTCTATTTCATAAGATAGATATAACCATACCTCTTATAGCATTTGAACTTAATGGTCCACACACATCAATATGTATTAGGCTTAATAAATAATTAGCCTTTTCACTATGTCTTTTTAAAAGGGGTTTTAGTCAATTTTCCCATTAAACAAAGATTCACAAGTTTTAAATGATTCAAAATCAAATGAATTCAAAAGTCCATATTATTGGAGCTTTGATATGCATTTCTTATTTATGTGACCTAAATGACGATGCTAGAGATTGTAAAAAATTGAGTCATTAGATTCATGCTTCTTGGTATCAATATTATAAATGGACTCAACATTACTATTTTCAAGATTTATGACTTACAAGCCATTTGACAGATGAGCATAACCATAAAGTATGTCATCAAGAGAAATGAAGCATTTATTGTTACTGATACTAAATTCAAAACCTTCCATGTCTAAATAGGAAATAAAAATAATGTTTCTACTCAAAGTAGGTACATAGTAACAATGATTCAACATTAAAACAAGTCCACTATGCAAAGCTAACTCATGAGTTCTTACGATAAAGGTAACAACATTTCTTTCTCCATTTGTAACTTGTAGGTTCACTTCGCCTTTGGCCAATGATCTACTATTTTTAGACCCTACTCATTGTTACAAATATGAGATCCACTTACAGTATCTAGTACCCATGAAGTAGATTTAGAGGTAGATAAATTGACCCTTATAATATAAATACTTAGAGTAACAACTTTAATGTCCTTTTTCTTTTCTAGATCATCTAGATAAAGCTTATAATTTCTTTTCCAATGGCCCAACTAATTGTAGAAATAACATGGTCCCTCTTTTAGAGGCTTAGGCTTAGGATTGGCTTAGGCTTTTTTAAGTCCTTTGTAGCCTTTTTATTTTTTTCCCTTTGTCTTTTCTTCATACATTTTCCTTTGTTGATCATCAAAACATCTTTGGTGTTATTCTTGATGTTTTGTTCAGTATCTTAAGCATCCTATGCAATTTAAAAATAGTTTTGTCCATATTATGCACATTATCGTTGATAATGAATGCATCATATGCATCAGGAAAAAACTAGAGAGTGATGTTAATGGCAAACTGTCAGCTAATGACATGACCAAGTTTCTACAAGTGTTCAAGATGACCTTTCATCTTCAAATAATGACTAATTAAGCTACCAACTATTAACTTGCATGAGACTATAGCCTTAATGGTATTAAACCTTTCAATTTGGGCTTTCTCTTGGAACATTCCCTTTAGATGACCTACCATAATATAGGCCTACATATCCATCAATTTCTTATAAAGCTCTAATTCAATACTAGCAAGCATAAGTCAAGTGATATCTACTGAGTCATTGAGATGTTTAGTGTGAGCATCCCTTTAGTCTTTAAGAGCATTAATAGTAAGCTCTATAGGGATAGGTTGATCCAGGACATATTTCTTTCTTTCTTACTTAAGAATAATTCTTAAGTTTTTATACCGATCAAAGAAGTTAGTCCCATTCAATTTATCTTTCTCAAAGATTGATCATGGTGACAAGTTAGAAGTGTTATTTTAAGCCATAATCTACAATAAATATATATGGAGTACACTTAGCATTTTATTAAATATTAACTCCACTAAAATTTATCAAATCTTAAACCCTTAAATTAGAATTTCTAAATAATTAAAATTTTTAGTGGGCCAAGTTCTATGTTTCACCTAATTCTAAGTAAACTTTGACTCATCACTTAAAATTTGGTTATTTAGGTAGGTAACGCTTTACCAATTACATCTTATGTAACTTCTAGATAACTATTGGGATATTGACATCACATGTCCCAGCTTATCTCATTCAATGCCCTAGGTTCAAAACCATTTTGGTAACCCAGTCAAGTGCAACCATTATAAACTTATGGATATCATCATTATCGATCTTGTCTTTCTAAGATGGCCTAATATACCTTGGATTAGCAAAACCTATATTTAGGAATCAAAGACTTAATAAGTGTTTGAATTATGGTAGGCATTTCCTTGACTTAATTTTATTAAGGGATTTTACTAGTTTTCATCATATTATTATTACAATTGCATCTCATACATCACATTCGTTACCACATAAATATTCATACATAGTAATAATAAAAATAAACGTGTCATAAAATGGTCTTCAATATAGATAGATCTTCACATGCCAATATGAAGATCAAAAGTCCTAGGGGTCAATCTACATCTCCATGGATTTGCCCAGATTCCCATCAATTGTCTCAACCTCATGCCTTAAAGATCACCATCTTATGGCATGAGAATCACATTTTTTTCCTTGAAGGTCTCTATTACAAGTTGTAATTTATATTATTGTAATGCACACTATTTTATTACTAGCAATATGTCATTACCCAAATTTTAGACCATACTGATGTTAGGGAATAAGAAGGCTTAAAGCTTTTAGAACCCATAACAAGCCTAATTACTCATGCTCAAACGCCATTTATAAGCTTTCTGATACCTTAAATATAAATTTATATTGATTGGCCCATAAACATTTCTAGCTTTCATTTGCCCCATTTAGATTCTTAGGATAATATAAATGGGAGATAGGGATTTAAGCTAAGTGTTATCCCAAACATTTCATAAAAACACTTTCTTATATTATACTGCAGCCATTTAATTCATTTCTTATCATGTCTTGAGTCGAGGAGTCTAGACTTACTAGTTGATTCATTTTATTCTTTCCTTTACTTCCTTCATTATATATACATCATTGAACATAAAACTCTCTCATTTAGACAATCCTAGAATCAAGGGTCCACTTAAGGTCACTCTAGTGAAAACATTCCTTTCATTATCATAAGCATTCAACATTTATCTTACATAGGTTATAAATCTTAGTATGCCACAACATCATTTCCATTAATCATGCATCATAATCATTTTACATTACATTAACCTTATACATATACATATCACAATATTCATAACTTACACTTTGCAAAGATTACTAAGAATATAAGATGTACTTAACATTTTCTTAATACTTTTATAACTCTTCTAATTATACATATACATCATTATTGTAGCAAATTACAAAGAAACAGTGTAGTGACTTGATAATATATGATACCTAACTTAAAATCTTCATTTATAACCTTTAACATGTAGCCATCAATCATGATATCAATCCTATGCTCAACTTGTAAAACAATCTATGTGTGCAAGGGGGTGAGCTCCTTGTGGGAAACTCAATGAGGAATTTATATTCTTCATATGTATGTTCACATGACTTTACATGAATACATTTCTAGTTAAATAGCACATCATTTGCATTCATCATTTACATAGTAAAACATTACATAAATGGATAGTCTAGTCCATAAGAATCTTTATTTGCTTTACTTATCTTTCTTATATAGGAGATTTGGCTCTATAACCGTACGCTCGCGGGAGAGTTGCCTTACCAGTCGCTTCTTTCTCTTACACAAGAAAGTTTCCTCACCAACTATGTCATGCATGCATAACATTTTATTTTCATATATTACTCATATCATCCTTGCATAGCCAGTTATGACTTTAGATTCCCACTTCTTACCTGAACTACCCTTACATCACATGGTAATTAAACATAGCTTTTCATTCATGACATTTCAATTCATTCATATAAATCTATATGACTTCTATATCAATATAACTTGGCCTACTATGCCCTATATATAAATTTATGATGCATGTATTCAATGGACATTAAAAGTAATGATAAAATCCCTCACCTTTCATTGCTACCTTTAGCTCTTTCTTATATTGGTTTTCTATCTCTTTGCCTTAGCCTTACTTGCTTTTAGCTTTATCCTTACTTGCTCTTAATTATCTCACCCACACACCTAAACATAGACATCCATTACATTATTGCTATAACATCTAAAATATAAATAGTTACTCGAACTCATCCATAGAACACATAATATAAACATAACATATATCATAATAAAGCAAAAGCTCTTACAAGGACAATGATGTCCTAAACATCAATCAAACATGCAAACATAACTTTCATTAACTCTAGCTTATAACATAACTATCATTCTTCATACTTAGCTTATTGCCACCATTTTCCTTTTATCTCATTCATAATATCAAAATTAACATCACCATTAAATCATGTTGAAATCCATAATTATAATCCTTAACTCATTTCATGATTATTAATTTATACTTCTAAATTCATCAAAATATTCATTTCTCATCATAAACCATCCATATACTAATTAAGCTATTCATTTGTTATCCCAGTTGATATATATGAATAACATCTCCTCCATTCATATGTAACACTAATAATAAGGTCTAGACTGTCAAACAATATCAAGAAACTCAATTTAACATCAATTTTATTAATAAAACTAAGTGCTTCATAAAGCCCATTACGACATCAATATTTTCTCCATCTTAACCCAGGTGTAAAACACCATTCAGCCTTCAATTCTCATTTTAAACATAAATAGTAATAATAATAAACAAATTTATGTAATCATCCATATACATCAATACTTTTCAAAGCTCTAATTATATACTACATTAATATTGCCTTTAATCAAGTTATGAAACACCAATTAAGCTCAATTCTCTTTATAAACACGAATATAAAAACAATAGTTAACATCTAATTAACCATTAATCATCAAGAATTAAAATAAAATCCCACATACTTCAAGCATTTCTAAGATTCCTTTTAAAGACAACATCATTTTTCATGTCAAACTAGCACCAAGCTTCATCTTTTTCATCACCATCAAGCTCAAAAACACATAAACACACTTATTCAAACATATAATTAATATAAATAAATATGTCAAATTATAACTTATATGAAATAAAGAGAAAAAAGTCATCAACTTGCTTAAAAGATGAAAGGAGATGGATGAGCAAGCTTGATTTTCCTAATTTGATTTGGTAGCCATAGATGAAGGAGAGGTTTTGGGAGAGTTTATTTATGTTTTGGACTACTAAAAACTAAAGAAAAATGGAAAATAAGTTGTGTTTAGGCTGAAGATAAGAAGAATAGTGTAAAAAGACTAAAATGACCAAATGGAGAATTCTATAAAAACTCCACCAAAAATGCTACTTCCAACCCATAACCTTATGCTTCCACCATTTGTGCTTTTCTACAATATACTTTAAACACCATTTTAGGAATTAAGAATGATGGAAAATGGATTTATATTCATTTTTAAGAATAAAGTAAAGATAAATGTGTGTGAACAGACTAAAATGCCCAGATAGAGCATTATAACCTTTCAAAAGCTTTGCTTCCAACTTTTTATTCCTTTATTCAACACACTTCAAATAACAACTCTAAAAATATAAAATACATATAGAACACATCACTATCATGTCATTTAAATGTACATAGTCACATATATTATGCATATATTAAACAAACATAGACAACGACATCAAGATAGGGCAGTTATCCAATTATCCAAGTCTTTCTTCCTTTCTTCAAGATACTTTAAATGCCAACTTTAGGAATCTAAAATACATCTAAAATACTTCATTAACATGTCATTTCATAAGACACAAACACAATTACGTACCTTAGTAACAATAAAAAATCAGACACCAAACTTAGCTTATACCTTAACTTTCATCATCTTGCTTCATTTATTTTAACATATCCTTTAACATAACTTCCTTCCATATAAAATATTGACATATTATTCATTATTAAACCTCTGAGTCTATCATTCATTCATGTTCATTAATCATCTTTTCTTACATATGCATACTTATGCATCATAACTTACACTTACTTTCTCCTTATGACTTAACATCTTTCCCCTTCATTTCTCTTTCTCATCCTTTTTAACTCATATCATATTTTAATTAATCATCATTGTAACATTAAAATCATCACTGTTTCATCAAACTTAGCCTCCCCTTGCTCATCACTTATGAGAAGGAGTCATTATTTATGAGAGACCTCTAACAACCAAGTTTCAGGCCTTATGTAATAAAATAAATGATTCCAACAAAATAAATGACATGCAGGCCATATTTTAAATTACAACAAAGAAATAAAAATTGCTAATCGCATTGGTCTAAATGCTCAAGCCATGCACCATGCAAAAAATACATAGGCAAAACATCTAAAATATGCTAAGCATATTATGTTAGGGCAATTTACAATTTATGTGATGAATTCATTCAGGGTCAAGGGGCAGTGCCCATATTGGGGTCTAAGGGGCAGGGACCTTGGTGGCAGTCTAAATTTAACTTTAATAGATAAGATTAACTAATATGTTTTTAACAAAATTAATTATTCATTGCTTAACACTTAAATATATTTATGGATTTTATTAATATATTCAAAAAATTACATTTAACAATTAAACAAACATTATAACCTCATTTATTCTATTCAAAATAGATTATCATCAATTAATGACTAATCAATCTGCCATGATTAATAAGATGAAAAATAGAATACCAAGTCTTGTTGAATTATATTGATTGAATTAACAACAAAGCACAAGAAACAGTAAACATGTTAATTAAATCAACATTGTCAAATCATATAATCAAATTAAACCCTAAAACAAATTAATCTAGTTAATGTATTATTTTCATTTTCTATGTAGATTAATCTAATCACCATGGAACTAACATGTTTTGCATGAAACCTTAAAACAAATTTTAAACAACACATCGATGCTCACATATATAGCACTTAAATAAAAATAAAGTCAAATTGAATTTAATCGAAATCACTAATGGCTCTGATACCACTATTGGGTTATAGAATAAGAACAATGGAAAAACAAAAAAAAAAAATTCAAACAGATAAAACCCCAAAAGGATCCATGCAATTCGATTGAACTGATAAATAGATGTGAAAACTTACCAGTTGGAAAAAAAGGCAAGGTAGTTGGAAGGCCGAGATGGGGTTTACATTAGTAAAACCCTACTTTGAGCTTGGAGTGTAAGTTCAAGCACTACCAAATAATGAACATCTTTTACTGGTATCCAATCGAATATGTTATCTCTAAAGTAATAGTGTTCTAGCACCAAGGTTTTTTTTTTTTCACTTTGTTCTCTTTGAATGTTTTCTAAAGTTAACGTGAATGTTGCCTTTTCAAAAAAACCCATAATATTAATATATCTCAATTGTTTAGATATACACCAACTATATATCTTAAGAGATTCAAGTAATTAGATATCCTATTTCATTTTAGCTTTTAAAGCTATATATATATATATATATATATATATATATA
>CATIWR010191533.1:0-56678 GCA_949677035.1 Omphalea diandra
TATATATATATATATATATATATATATATTATTGATCAGTAAACTTATCTATGATTACTTTTTTTGTAGGGGACTTATTCTTAAAGAAATTACTTTCGTACGTTGAACCTTTACTAAGTGATGTCTATGGAATTAGCAGAAAAATAATTTGGAATTATTAATTTCATTTTTTCTTTTTTCGGTAAGGCTCTGCCTTTTATTTTTTAAAAAAGTAAATTTGTCACTTTGATTAAAAGAAAAGTAAAATTGTCACTAAAATTTAATTTATATCAGAAAATTACTAAACATTAAATTTGTTCAGCAATGCTATTATTATTGAAAATATTTCAATGATTCTTTTACGTGTTAGGTTCTCACACAAAGGAAACATATCATATTGTAGAACCATATACAAAAAATTCGCCATTAGGATAATGTTATGATAAGATGATGTGGTAAACTTATACAGAAAAGAATTAATAGAAACAAAGAGAGAAAAAAATATAAAGCAATCTGCACTTTATTGTTGAGTAGTTATATATTAAGCAAATTATTGAATGTATAATATTTTATATATTAATTAAGTTGTTACACACAGGAAAAATATTATACATAAATATATTAATAGTTACTATAATTTTTATTAATCCATAGTTATTATACTTTCAGTTTTCAGATTAAAAATCTAACGATTTTAATCATTAGACTTGCAATTAATGTTTACATTGAAAATAATAAACATTTATTATTTAGTTATAAAAACGGTAATCATTCATTAAGACGTAATCATTAAAAACTCTTTTATATATATATATATATATATAAAAGAAAAAAAAACACTCATTGAGGATGATATTATATTTAAACTTATAAAAAAGAATTAATAGAAAAGAAAAGGAAAAAAATACGAAGCAACATACACTTATTATTGAATAATTCTATATGACGGTTAGTGTATTATTATATAAAGTTATTAGATGTGTGATATTTTATATGTTTAATAGTTATACAAAGAAAAAACATATATAAGAAAAAAGAAAAACATGTCATATGTTATGATTATATGGTAAACTTACAAACGAGAATTAATTAAAAAAGAAAAGGAAGAAAATATAAAATAATAGACACTTTTTTATTAGGTCAATTTGTAATACATTCTATATTATAATAATTACGTTGTTGAATGTGTAATACATACAAAGTAATTAATATGTGTTATTATTTTATTTATACATATTATTTTTTATTATTTAAATGTAAAATATTTAAAATATGAGTTACATATTTAATAATTTTGTATAATACAATGAGTACCAAAGTACTATTATTATTATTATTTTTGAAAGATCAAAGTCTTATTATTATTATTATTATTATTTTTGAAAGATCAAAGTCTTATTATTATTATTATTATTATTATTATGGAGAATGGGAATTTCATTTCCTTATATTCATTCATTCATGAAATGGGTGGAGAGCAAGTGATATAATACAAAGTGTACAAACAGCCAAAACCTTCCCGCCATGTCAGCGCGCGTGAATCTCGCCACCTGAATTTCTGCCACTTCTAAGCTTCCCATAAAATATAATAGTCCAATCTTCACTCCCCCCCATCTTCATTTTTACAAATCTTTCTTTCTTTCTCATTATTATTCTAATCCTTCACTTCCAGTTTCTCTTTCTTTTTTATTCATCTCACACTCACACATGCATCGATATTTCTCTTCCATCCATTAATCTCAATCACATTCTTTCATCTTCGATCAAACGATTATTGTTATTTTCCTCTTCTGTTTCATATAAAACTTGGGTCGTCCATCCAGTCCAATTTCTCAAAACTAAAGACAAATCCATATCAAAATTCTAATCCCCTGTTTCATAAAAACCCAACTTCGATCATCATAATTAATGGCCGAACCGAGCAAACCGGTTCTCCAAAAACCGCCGGGTTACCGAGACCCTAGCATTCCACGCAAACCGGTGCCGAGCCCAATCCCTCGCAAGGCCTACCTGCCACCTTCATTCCACTCGAGGACAAAACGCAGAAGCTGTTGTCGTATATGCTGCTGCATATCCTGCATTACTATTGCCGCTCTCTTGTTCATCATGGGAATTACAGGTGTCATTTTCTTCCTCTGGTTCGATCCAAAACTCCCTGTTTTCCACATGCAGTCATTTAAGATCTCCACTTTCGACGTCACGGCACGACAAGACGGCACGTATCTGAATGCTGTAACGGTGGCCAGAGTGGAGGTGAGGAATCCCAACACCAAGTTAACATACCGTTACGGTGTGTCGGAGGTGGGGGTGACAGTGGGGCACGATCAGGGGACTGAGTTGGGATCGACTAGTCTGGCGGGGTTCACTCAGGCGAAGACGAACACGACGAGTTTGAAGATTGAGACCCGGGTGAAGAACGACTTGCTTGAGGATAGAGTGGGGTCCAGGCTCAAGGCTCATTATAGAAGCAGGGAATTAGTGGTGAACCTGCTAGTGAAGACCAGTGTAGGATTAGGCGTGGTGGATGGTGTGGAGATAGGAATGTTAGGAGTGGATGTGTTGTGTGATGGTATTACCTTGAAGCAGATCGACGCCGGCGAAATGCCAAGATGTGCTATACGCACCCTCAAATGGTAACACTACTTCTCATTCCCTTTTTTTTTTTTTTAAATGTGACTTCATTAGATCAGACAATGCTAGTGGAATATTAGTAGAGAGATAATTGGTTAGTTTGATTTAATGACACTATTAGCATTAGCCATATTAGTCCAACCGCATCAGCCTAATTTTTTTTATCAGGAATTAATACTAATTTTGAATAAGACTTCTCTTGCAACTGAAAGTTTGAAATTTGAATTTCAGTCTGATTGAAATTAATGAAAAAGAAACATAAGTGTAGTGGAATAGTTTTTTGTTTTCAAGATTACTATTCTGATTGGCAAATTGTTTTCATGATTACTATTCTGATTGGCAAATTGACAGTGCTGATTTAGATTGTTCTTGTTGCTTAATGTGGCTGCAGGATCAACATAGATTGACATATTATTGTCCTTGTGCATGGAGGTTGATGGTAGAAAGAAGACTGATGATACAATTCAACCCAAAACCAGTTGTTCACCTTGTTTTATTTTACAATTTTTATACATAAACTACTACAATTTTCTTTCCTTTAAGGTGGGGAATGGAAAGAAGAGGGAAGGGCTGGGATCATGGTCATAAACACTCTAGCGTGGGCTCATGTCTTTTTTAATTTTTTTTCTACCCTAAAGGGTTAGGGGATGGAATACATAACTTAACTACCATCACCAGTGAGCCCGAATGTCATGTCTAGTCTTGGTCCCTATTGTATCATGTCATGGAACACATAAACGTACATAAAGTTAATTTATTTGTTTAATTTTGGTGGTTGATCCGATTTATTTTTATGCCGATTTTCTTTCCCATTTTCTATCATCTTCTTTTAGCGGTGGGGCAGGCTACAAGTGCAAATGGAGCTCTCTTGAATTCCTTGGTATACTGTCAATTTGCCATTCTTGCACTATATATATATATTTAAAAAAAATGAAGCGAAGGTGTAACGTCTTAGGATTAGGTGTTGGATTGATTTGAAGGGGAACAATGACAACTTAGGAGCTACTGCATCATTAAGGCGTGGTAAAGGGAGAAGGATGTGGCAACTGCATTGGATGAATGATATATATATATATATATCTCAAAATCACTAGTGTCGAATATTTTTTAAACACAAAGCATATATAGTTTTTATTAAGAAATCATATTGAGCTAAGAATGACTTATCTAAGAATGATTAGTTAAAAGAACTAATTATTGTGTCGGAAAAATTAGTTATTTAAGAATAACTTATTGTGTTAAAGTTAACTATGTTGTGTTAAAAAATAATTATATTATGGTAAATTAATTTTTCTTAATGTTATGTTACACACATGTGATAATTTATAATTTTTAAAAATACATATTATATAATAAAGATTACACGTAAGAATTTGCACTTTTTAACATATTATTTACGCTGTAGCGGCGTCGTTTCCCTTTAGTCTTCTTCCTCCTATGTGTAAAACGACACCGTATGGTATTCTTTTTTCCCCTGACAGCCTTGGCCAAGAAAGCATAGCCCCTAGGTGTCCGCGTGTCCAGCTCGGGGTTTGATATCTATGCTAGTTGAACACGTGGGTCCCATTGATAGAAGCATGCCTGGAGCCAAAACGGTGTCGCGTCGCCCCACGAGGGCTGGCTTTGTGGCAACCGCTCGGGCACATTTTCTCATTTCCCGCACAGACGTAATCAAGTGAGAAAATTGGGCACATTCTTTCATTGCCTTCACAGATGCAACCGAATCAGAAAACCATGTGTTTTTGCGTATCAATGCAAAAAAAAAAAAAAAAAATATCAATTGTGTTAATGTTAATATTGTAATATACATATATATGATTTTATAACGCAGTTAACATTTATTAATATTTTTGTAAAATTACAAATTTAGATATTTATTAATTATATATGATATTATATATAATATCATTTTTTACAATCATCCATTATTATATTTATACTAATGCATAACTTGCCATGCAAACTAAAATAAAAAAGTCATAGTTTCAAGAAAAAGCAATAATATGTATTCATATTTTATATAATTATAGAGTTAAATATTCATTGTTTACAATTGTACGAGTTATTTTATTCATTACATTTATAATGTTTTTTAATCGTTTGTCTATCATAATTTATTATTATATTTATACTAATATTAATTCGTATACAAACCAACATATAAAAGCCATAATTTCAGGTAAAAGCAACAGCATCAGGAACTTTAACAATGTATTATTCAGGTAAGCAGAAAGAACATGAAAACTGACAATTAAATGTAATACTAGAAAAAAAAATTTTTCTCTAATTTAACTGAAATGGATTCAAGCATCAAATATATATATATATATATATATATATTAGAATTAGCCGTGAGTCGGGAATTGGCCCAATTCATTGAATGAGGAGCTATGATTCTCCCTATTTTTTTAATCAATAAAATCTATTGAGCGAGGGGTCCATAACATCAACATAGGGATTAGTGTCCATCAAGGATAAAAAAAGTACGCTACCATAGAAATCCGCTAATTCAGAGCACGATTCAGTCCTGTAAAGACAATTAAAAATTGATCTATTTTAAATTTGATTTTCAGTATTTTTTATTATTTATCTTTGATTGGATTATAAATTTATTTTTTAAAAAAATTTAAAATTATAATTATTATAATTTATTTTATTTATATACATTATCATTTTAAATATTATGAAATATGTTATAATATAAAATTATTTATTTTAAATGCATATAATTAATAAAAATATAACTTTATGATTATAAAAAAATATTATATTAAGTCATATTTAAGTGTACAAATATATAATCTATTTATAATATTTAATTTCTATATTTTTATTTAAATATATAATATATACATACTAAATTAATATATAATTCTAAAATTATATATATATATATATTAATTAATTAATTGATTCAGTTTTAATCTGATTTTTAATACAATTTTTAAAGAAGATTGGATCGGGATCGATTTTAAATTAATATCAATTTAGTTTAAATTCAATTCTAATCAATTTTTTTTATATTTTTGATTTAGTATTTATTTCAATCTAAATTTTTATTTTATAGTATATTCATTCCTAAGAATTACTTAATATTTTTATAGTAGCCGGGCTCATATATATTTTTTTAATCCACACAGTTAATGAATAGTTGGTGCAGTAACTCTGGCAACTTGGATGAATATTTAACAAATATTTCATGCCACATCACATCAAGTACATACCTGTTCTATTAATAGTGGTGAAATGAACCGACACTTTTATGAATACCTATCATCCTTATATTCTGCGCATCTTTCGGTGACCTATTTTCTATTTCCTTTTACGTCTTTTCTTTTAAATTGTTTTATTGTTTACCATTTATTTTTCCCATTTTGTCTTCCCACATCGATTGATATACTTGGTTTGCTTGATTCACAGGTCCCACAATGCTTTAAGCTTGCATCAACCTATTGGCTAGTTATTGTGCACCTCTTTATTAAATTGCACAGTTTAGTTTGTGCTTCATTTATATGAATAATATCAAAGTGGAACAAGGTTGAGAACAGTGAAATTGATTTTCGGCTTATTTTATAATTTACAGGATAATCATGGACATTTTGTTTTTAGTTGGAACGGTTGGCTGAATGTGGCCTTTTTTCTTTTGTTTTTTTTTTTTTTGTTATATTTTTTAAATTTTCCAATATTTGTGAGCATTTTAGGCCATTCTAGAAAATTAGCTTATTTTAATTATTTCTACTATTATTGTTTTGCAATTTTTATATTATCCTCTAAACATTACCTCTTATAGTTGCTTCTCTTTTTGACCCGCAGCAAAGTGCGGTATTCACCTAGTGTGTGTTTATATATATATATATATATATATTCTTTTAAATTTTAAAATATTTATATATTTATTAAAATTAATTTTTTAAATCTAATTTCAAAATATAATTTTAGCAACACATATAATTTAAATCATGAATTTATCTAATTCTTTTATTCATATAAATTTATACATATTGATTTCATATCATTAAAATTATTTTAAAATTATTTGTAAAATATTTTTTAAAAATTAGTGATTTCAAAAAGTTTTATTACCTCATATACAACACATTTTTCTTATATCATTAGTTAAAATTAAATTTTGATTTATAACGTATAAATTAAACCTAATTATTTAACTTTAGAGACTTAGTATTATTTAATGTTATGAACAAATGTGATATAATTAGTCCAACAATAAATATGGTAAATAAATATTTTATAATTATTTTGATCTTAGTTAATATAAATTCTAAAATTCTGAAAACTAGAAAAAATAAAAATATTATTTTAAAGACTTTCAAAATAAATAAAGTTTAAAATGACGTATCATTAATCGTTAATAATTGTGCACTAACAAATTGAAAGTTAAGCAAAATCAAAGAAATAAAGTCAACCAAACATAACTTGGAAACTTGAAATTAAATACAAAAATTAACCATAATCATCAGTATCATTATGTAAATTTTAAATAATACATATTTTTATTAATTATTTATAATGATTTTATTAAAAATAAAAATTATCTAAAATGATAAATTATTACGCCAACTAATACAATTATTATATAAATACTTAACATTATATCAATTATGACATCATAATATAATATTATATATGACACTATAATATTTACCATGCAATAAATCAATCATAAATCTCAAGAAAGGTTGGATTCTAAACCTCTTTGTGTGTTTAGAAGGCAAATAAAAAATAATTACCTTTTGTTTATATATACATGAATATATGTAATTGAAAAATTAATTTTGTTATGTACATATTATAATTTAATATATGATTTAAACATTTTATAAATATTAACAAAATTAAAATATTTATTAATTATTATTTTATTCAGATTTTTAATTGTATAATTTTTTATGATAAATTAATATAATTTACAATCACTTATTCATTATATAATTAGTTTGATAAAAAATAAATTTTTATCTTAAATAAATTTTGAAATACAGTTCACAGTATTTTTTTTAATTATATATATTATATAATATATATTGTAAATAAAATAAAAATAAAGTGTTGATTGTTTTGAGAGTACTTTATTTGTTTTGGAAGTGCTTAAATATACAATTTTAGAAATATAAATTTCATCTTTATCAATTATTTTTTGAAAATAATTAAGAAATTGTATTCTAAATAATTTTTTTTATCAATCTACTTTTACTATTTTAAAAATACTATAAGTTATTTTATTTTTATTTAATCTTATATAAGTTATATACTATTTATTTATTAAAATTTGCAAGCCATCATATCAAATGTATAATTAAGTAAACGTATATAAACATTTTTTCTGTGCTTAGATAAAATTCCTCTTTTGTTTTGTTTTTTCAAAATTAAGTTGTATTGATTTTTTTAATCAAGTCCTGTTAAAGCTTAAATAAGTTAGGGTAGTTAGAAAAAATTTTCTTTTTTTTTTTTTTGTTAGGAAAACAATACTATGTAGTGTTTTTAGTTTCATTTTTTTTGTATTAATATATCTATTTTTTAAAAAAAATTCTAAGTCTACTTTATAGTTTAGTTTTTTAAATATAGTTTTTTTAAAAAAAATTGAAAAGCTGATATAATTCTAAAATGTTAAATTTTGAAAATAATAATTTGATAAATGACAAGTTAACAGAATTTGTGGCGGCAGCAAAGCTGGACCCATAGAAAGGAAAGAAAGCTGGCTGAGAATTCTTCTTTGTATCGACGCACTCAAAACACAGCCATCGTCGCTCTTTCTCTCAGGTCTCCTATTTGTGCGATTCGTCAAGTTTGGTCTTTTTGTTGTTTTCTCCAAATAAGAGGAGGCGGGGTCTTGAGGTTTCTGTCCATGGCTTCAAAGCGGATCTTGAAGGAGCTCAAGGATCTCCAGAAGGATCCTCCTACCTCTTGCAGTGCTGGTACGATCCTCCTTTGCTTTCTTTTAATTCTGTTTTTTATTACTTGTGTCCTTGTTGCGTTTGTTAGGTTCTGATGAGGCTCGATCTTTGATTTTTTTTTTTTGATCTTTTTGTTTGTGTGGCTGTTTGGTAATTCTTGTTTTGGGATAATTTTGTGTTCGTATTTGATACAGAAATACTATACGAATGAAATTCGGATTTAGTTCAGCCTAGTTCGATCTAATATATCGAGTTTCTGATTATTTTGATTTGATTGGCACTGTAAATATCATTACTGATGGTTAAATCTTAAAACTTGTGAAACTAATCTTCATTCTGTTGTTTGGTGGGCTGAACTTTGCCGATTCGATTGTGTAAATAGCGTTTCCTGGCGTGAACGGTGATTGAAGCTACACGAATAAGGAATAGTACGTCAATAATAAGACGATGACTATAGCTGTGGCGGAAAATGAAATGAATTGAAATTACAGGACTAATTTGTGGATTTTGTGGTACCTGTAGAAAGATCAATATAGAATGGTTGCTTCCTTTCTTTTAAAAATAAATAAATTAATAGATCTCCATTCTCTACATGCTGATTACCAGGCATCTTTTCAACCTGGTCCTTTTCCCAATATTTTATTTTGATTAAATAGTTGTAAGGCCCCTCACAGGCATCAACCTCCTCAAGGAAATGGGTCAGCAGTTAGGTGAATGATTGAACCAAGTAGCTAATTAAGCTAATTGTAAAAGGAAAACCAAAGTAACCTAGTAGTTCTTTTATGCTTTAATAATCGCAAATTTTGAACTCGAATCTGCAGTGAACTTTACCACTTTATGACTTAACTATATATTTGTTAGTAAATTGAGCCATTAAATAAAGTAGAGATTCTGTCATAAATGATTTACCACTTGACAGTCAAGGTGGATTTGAATATTCTTGATTAATGAGTTCATCACTTCTAATCTTGTGACTTCCAAGATTGTCCATGATGGTTGCATTTTTGTCATTGGCAATAAACAAGTATCTGGTATGGTTGGTCTTTTGACATTTACACATTTGACTTATAAAGTAATTTGAAGTGAATTGTGTTATCATTTGCTCTTAACAGAAGACCTCTCTTCTCACTGTTGCAGGATTCTGATATTAACCCCTCAAAGATTGGAAATATCTCAAGTGAAACTTTATAAATCCCTTAGCTCTGATTTCTAAACCTTTCTCATTTTTATAAATCTAGCCTGGTCTTTTGCGGTTCACTAGTTCATTTATTTGGCCTGCCAAAGAGGGTCACATCTGCATCTTCCATAACATTGAATTGATTGCCAGTGTTTTGTTTGAACTTGTTCGTGAGTGTAATGTGGTATTAAAAAAACGTCCATTACCGACTAGTATTTGTGCGAATAATGCGTGTTTTACCTAAAATTGTCATTCCTATGTACAGAAGCATATATTAAGATGATTAAAGTGTTATAAAAGCTTTACCCAAGAGCTCTATTTTTTTTTAATTATTTTTTTTATGTCATGTGCTGTATATAGCTGTATGCTGGAATCTACATTATTGGCAAGGTAAATTCAACATTATATAATTTGCCACACCAGATTATGCTGGAATCTTGGATTTTTTTTTTCTCAAGTCTTGGATGATCAGCTTTTTGCAACACGATGATAATATTATGTTTGGTCCAATGAGAGATTAGAGTGTGGATGTATTACCATTTAGGTCATATTGTTATGATAATTAATTTCTTGTTGTCTTTCTATGAAATGAACCTCAGTTTATGAATTTTGTTCTTAGAACTTTTGTTGATTAAAATTCCGTAGTCCATCACTGGCATTATAATTTTTATTTGCTTATTATGTCCCTTATCAATCATAGTCAGTATGGAACTTAATGAGTAATTTTGAAGTAATTAGGACTTACATCTTTTCCGTTATCTTTGTCAGTGCTGATCGCTTAGAAGCTTTTGCCACTGAAGGGAATACATTGATGTCTCTCATTGAGCATCCTATGGAAAATAGGAAATATTTTCGGGTCACTAGTGTTAACAGTTGTATAATGCCTATGACCCTTTTGTTTTTGGGTTGTCTTCTTGCTAACTTCGAGGCTGTTGTCATTTGGTAACTAATTTAATGTTTCTATGAAGCTCATAAATAGCAACCTCTCAAAGTAGTTTGTTCACTATAAGCTAGGTGGAATTTGACATACATTGTTACCAGCGTCTCAGTGACAGCTAGTATAAAAAATTTGTTTCGGTAAGTCATTTTCATAATTTTAATGGTATTTCTGTGAGAATAGAAAGAAGAGGCTTTAATATAGTCTATACATGCATTTCTTTTAATTAATTAGGATAATACTTCATTTTTTACGAATTAGTTGGTTATTTTAGGCCCAGTAGCTGAAGACATGTTTCACTGGCAAGCAACAATCATGGGTCCTCCAGACAGTCCTTATGCTGGGGGTGTTTTTCTTGTTACTATTCATTTTCCTCCTGACTATCCCTTTAAGCCACCAAAGGTATGTCATGATGTCTTTATTTTCTTTATTTTTTCTGCTTGCCATAAGACTTGTGGTTGCTTCTTGGATGACTCTGTTTGTTCTTTGCCTTCCCCCAGAAAGTGTTCTGTGGAAAATCTTTTGTAGGATGGTTTTGTGTGCTGAAGATCTGTGGAGTGATAGGGTATGCTCATAATGAAAGTAGATAATAACTGTTAAAAATGTAATTAACCTCAATGGCAGCAAATGAAACTGATACCAGATTTGGGTGGGTTTGGCATAAAACAGAAAAGTAGTATAGTATGGATCAAGCTTGAAATGATATTGATTGTAAAACGAAAAATAAATCAAGCAAGAATTAGAAAGAGCAACCAGATTGAATGGGTTTGACATCAAACAGTCCATTGGCAGATACTTGGGCTTTGAAATTTTGACTAATCTCATCTCATTTCATCTCTTGCTTGCTCTCTCTCTCTCATCATTTAACACTCAGATTTCCGGATGTGAAGAAAAGTTAATGCTGTCAAGTATATAGCTTCAAACAATTACGATCCATATGTGTAGAGATGTTAAACTGTTGATTGCTAAAATTTTCTGGCGTGCAAAATTATATATATATTGATTTGTTGTACTTTAATAGCATTTGGCTGAACCCCTGTACTTGCAGGTTGCGTTCAGAACGAAGGTTTTTCATCCAAACATCAATAGTAATGGCAGCATTTGCCTTGACATTTTAAAGGAACAGTGGAGCCCTGCCCTGACAATATCTAAGGTTCTGACCTCTTAGCAACTTCTCATCACCTAATTCCAACACAGTTGGGATATCTGTCAAACAATATTGACAGTAACGTGGTTTTATTGTGTTCTTTCTGAGCATCTAATAGATAGGAGTGGCATGTAGATGGTCTTTTATCCTGCCAATAGACGCCACATTGTTTTTGTGCAGAAATTTAGAGAGCATATGGTATTGCTGCAGTTTTCTATTTTTTGTTTGAATTTTTTTTAAAAAAACCACATACTAGAACACTTTTTTTTTTTCTTAAAGAAATTCTTTTTCATATGTCAAGAAACATTTTGAAAATAAAGAGCAGGACCTAAAACTACAAATTTTGGTTTTCAAAATCATTTTTTTTTATTTTGAAATATAAAACAAAAAGTGATACCAAACAAGGCCGTCGATGATGACAGTGCTGACTAATCCCAGTGTAGCATCTTAATGTAATCCAGAGTTGTGTTCATCCAAAGCATAAAATTAATTCTACCAGGTGAAATGACAAGCATCAATTCGATAATGTTCCTCCTGCCTGTCATTTGGATTTCCATTTGGGTTTATCTTGGATCAGCGCGTTGCCATTATTCAAATTTTTTTTTTTTTTTGAACCCTGGAGCCTTTTTATCATTGCTGTTTTTTAAGTAGGTGGAAAGGGTTATTGTTTTGCTTTTCAGGTGTTGCTCTCTATATGTTCCCTCTTGACGGATCCGAATCCAGATGACCCCTTGGTGCCAGAAATTGCTCATATGTACAAGACTGACCGTGCCAAGTATGAGGCAACTGCTAGGAGCTGGACCCAGAAGTATGCCATGGGCTAGTGCAGTCCGTATGATTTAGGATGTGTTATAAAATCATAATCATTGTCTGATGTGTAATTTATGTCTCCTATTATGGACGAATGAAAAATAGATTTATATAATGCATCATGAAACCAAGGTGATGTTTGTAGGTTGTGTTATGGAAATTGATCTTTGGCTTGATGAGGAATTTTCAATACACCTTTTATTGTATACTGTTATGAAGATTTAAATGATTGCGTTATGGGTCTGATGCTGGTTGAGTAGTGGAGGTAATATGACATTGCAATTCCTTGTAATAATCTAGATTGAGTTATGAACGCTGTGACTTGTCTGAAGTCCTGAATGAATGGTGCCTATGCCTACCTTAGGAGTCTGGGCTAGAATATATCATCTCCTGTTTGGTATGCATATCATCTAATTAAAACTGTTATTAAATAATTTATGGTACACGGATATTGTGAAATATAGCGCTTTTATAGCTTGAAGATCAATCCGTGAAAAATAAATGCCACTAAATTAAAATTTTGAACATAATCACCTTTCAAATGTAAAATAAATAATTTATTTATTTGATTGCAAGTTCAGCAACAACATGGTCCAGTAACTATAACATTGGGTGGGCCGGTGTCTTGTGCAGGAAGATCGTGTTCGTGGTTCACTATGCTTTGGCGGTGATGAGGAAGACGGCCATTATTAGCCTCTTCTTTTAACCTTACCCTATAATGAGCATTCACTTGCACCAATCACTAACGATCATTGATTAGGATGAGAACACTATCTATACCATAACTTGAAATGCAAGTCTTTCTTTTACAACTCCATTTTAATTAGCCAATTAAGATTACTATTCAGAATATTACTGTTATCTATTTGCGGCTTAATAATGTGTTCCCGGTTAGGTTCTACAATTGACGACTCAGGAGAATCAGAAATTTCTTGGGATACAAATGATTATAATTAATACACACAACACAAACTTAACAAGAAGAATGATGAATTTATATCAATTTTCAAAATTTTTGTTTTACAATGCATGTATATATGATTTTTTATGGTAACTGAAAGTTTATTTTATAGGGGAAGAAAAGTTTTATCTATCCAAATGAGAATATATATTTTTTTTAATTGCAGAGACATACTATACATTGCTCAACAGGTCGTCTATCTATTGTCATTTTTTTTATTTAGAATTTTGAAAAATAAAATTTAAAATCATGACAAATACATTTTTTATGCTTATTATCACAAAATGATATAATTTTAATTAAATTAATTCAGTTTGATTCATTATTTTTTAAAAAAATTAACTAATTTTTTTTTATTTCAAACAAATTATCACTAGTAGATGAAATTGAAAAAACATGGCATCCGTCCCAAGTAAAAAAAATTCAAAATAAGATTGAGAGAAAGAAGTAAAGGATCACGTGAAGGAAATGAACAACTGACAAAAACAAATGAAGAGGGTCTTTTCCTTCTCACCTACTTGTTTCAAGTTTCATTTCATCCCTGCTTCATGCTTCGTCCCCAAGCCATCTACCACTGTACGGTCTATGGTTGACGCCATGCCCAACATCTCACAATTATTTTCCATGAATAATCATAAACAAGAAATATTTTCTGTATTTTCAAAAAAAAAAGAGAAATATTTTTCTGTTGTATTTGAAAAAATAAAGCAAAATTTAAAAACCCTTAGAAAGACACCTAATTTCAACAAATTTACTTCTAACAACGTATTATTTATTTTTGCTATAAAAATTTCAGTAAGTATGGTGTGGTCAAACATTTTGTCTGATCCCAATTTAATACAAGAATGTGCGTCTCTGAAAACCCATCCATTATGGTAATTGGCAAAATACTTTTAGCTAATAAATAAATAAAGATAAATTAAATATAAATGCTTGATGGACCGGCAAAATTAGTATTGAATTATTATTATACATAATCAAATAAATATCTATTCCCAACCGGTCAACAAATTCCACTGCCACGTCTGTGACCGAATGATATCACCAACCTTTACATCAAGCTCAGGTCTCCCTCGCGCGTGACGTATTTCGCCAATAGAGAACTCTTATCCTTACATGACCGTCACATTGCCCTTCCTCACCACTTGTAATTAGAAGCTGACCACCATTTTACGTGACACCATAGGTAGTAGCGCTAGGCCTTGTTGCTTGGGGACCACGCTGAATCGAAGAACCAAGCTCTTTAACCGGGCCCAACAAACCCACGTGTCAAAATCCTACGTCTCAATTAAAGAGATGCGGCGAGTCGTCTGGGCGTGGTGGTCATCGGAATCTCCGGCTCTCACTATTCCAGACTAATTCATTAACCAACTAAACAAGCTAATTAAGATTTCAAAAACTATAGATAATGACAGCAGGAATAATAATGAATATCATTTTCTAATTTTTTTTTTTTTAAAAAAGAAAAAGTGGGGCCAGGCCAGTGATTAGGAGGATCCTCCTATAAAAGAGCGATTCTTGGCCATTTGGACTCCTCCTCTTCAACTGAAAACGCCCTCTTTTCTCACTCTCTTTATTAATATTATTTTATTTATTCTCCAAATCATTTCCACTTCCATTTCTTGTTTCTAACCAAACATGAATCCCTCTTCAGTCAAGTTAACTGAGCATAAAACCGTCACTAAGAAGCTCCTTAGGCAGACTAACCATTCAAACGGTACTAAGATCGTTCGGATTTACGTCACAGACGGAGACGCCACTGATTCCTCCGGCGATGAGAACGAGCCGTGTCATCAACGGGTCAAGAAACATATTAACGAAATAAGAATCGAAAATTGCGTCACTTACGCCACCGCAGGGCTTTACAAACTACAACCGAGAAAACACACGAGGCCTGCTCAGCATCGGCGCCTTTATTATCCAGAGGGCAAGAAGTACCGCGGCGTACGACAGCGGCCGTGGGGAAGATTTGCGGCTGAGATTAGAGACCCGTTCCGACGGACCAGGATTTGGTTAGGGACGTTTGACACGGCGGAGGAGGCCGCGATGGTTTATGACAATGCGGCGATTCAGATTAAAGGACCCGACGCACTCACCAATTTTATAAAGCCACCGGTGAGGACTGAGCCTCATTCTAATAATTTTCCAGATATTGATGTTAATGCGGTTTCGGGGTTTGATTCTGGAAAAGAGGAGTGTCATAGTCTGAGTTCTCCTACTTCTGTGCTTAGATTTCAGTACCCTGAAGAAGCAGGAGGAGGAATAAATGCGGCGGAGAAGAATTGGAGAGTGGTTGAAGAGGCGGTGAAGAGGGAAGATAATGATGATGCAAGTGATTGCTGTTCAGGTTTGGACTATTGTGGGTTTGATAAGTTAATAGAGTTTGACAATGATGCGCCTGTGTTTTTTGATGAATATAGTGTACCGGATACGTTGTTAAGGGATGATTTTGGTGATGTTTCGTTTCATTTAGATAGCGATTTTGGGTCTTGTTTATGGGATGTAGATGAGTTCTTTTGAGTCGTTGGGTAAATTATTTAGTTAATTAGAGTGTCTCTTTGGTAAATTCCGAGTGGAGTTTTGGAATTTTCTTTTTTTTTTAAAAAAAATTATTTTTGGATTTTATGTGAAAAGTCTTGCAATGTAAATACATGTTTTTTATTTTAAACAAGAATTACATAATTTTGGTTGGCTTTATGGACTGGAGGAATGGGGGATTTTTTTTTTTTTTTGGGATATCGCAGTGGCGGGGGGACCCGAAAAGAGGGTGTAGTATGGCATGCCATGCCAAGCGGCTAAAGTTGGTTTTCCATGTTAAACGGTTGGCCACTTCACCATGCGCTCTTTCTTCTCTTCATTTTGTTAGCCTTCTTTTCAACTCAGAGAGACTCTAAATAAACCCCATGCGTTAACTCACTGTCTTTGTTTGCCTTTTCTTAATATCTATTATTTCTGATATTCTACCAGGATTAAGTAATAGTAAAATCTGTTCCAATCTGCTTAAGGGACTAATTAATTTAGTCATAAATAGTTAAGCTATTACACAAGTGGTGGGTTTAATGTTCAGAGGAGAAGGTTTGTACTTTGAAATTTAATTTGCCAATAACAGAGCCTACACGGAAACAGGAAGATTGGGTTTGGTCCATTGATTTTGCGCAAGTGGGTTTTTGGACAAAAAACATTAGCTAGTTGGGAAATCGAGAAACCAGGAAAAAAAAAAACAAAATCTTACATTGCTTGGAAAGGGTTGCCAGTGATAGCTGCCATTGCCTAGACTAGATAGGAGAAGTAAATCATGGCTTTTCTTTCTTGAAATTCTAATGCCTGACATGCCAGCTTCCCTTTTTATGGTGTGAAATCCCGGCTGGGCGTGCCTGTTTCTTGAATCTCCGGCCAGGAAAGAGGTGCACCCTGAGTAAGTCTTTTCCCCTGTACCTACGGTCAAAGATTTTACAAAAGGTTAGGTGATAATTTTGTCATGGCAGGCTTTTATTACAGGTAATGTGAAGCAGAAATTTCGAAAAAAAACAGAGCGAGAGAGACCCACTGGCAACTTAGAAGGTCTGAAAAACAGATCTAAAAGGCAGAAATTCAAATCAGACCCACTTTCAAAATTTGAAGCCTGTCATACGGTCACCTGTTGAAATCTTTTTTTTTTACCCCAATTTGATGTTTGCGTTTAGTTTAGTAAGTGAAACAATGACAAAATCAGAACCTCATTTGTATTGCAGTTTGGTCCCCACCATCACAGTCCCTTTCCTGATGCCCAATCAAGAAATCTATTTGGTTCCTCGTGGGTAAATGGGCTTGGTATTGAGATTGGTGGCTGTTTTTCCTCTCCAGTTTTTTGCTCTCACATGTTTAATCGTTTAGTGCGCAGTGACTTCTTTCTTTTTGACACACCTAACCTAAACATACCATGTTAAAGCTGTGCTTTTTTTTTTTATTATTATTATTTTCAAAATCCAATAAGATCATGATTTTTCAATTTGATTTCATGTATACTTATCCATCAAACCATTGATTTGTGTCATTTCCATCCGCATTTCAAAGAATTATGCATTTCCTGTACTTAAAAAAAAAAGAATTATGCATTTTGATCAAATTTTTTTATTGCAGGGCAGCCCATGATAGAAAACAGTTAGAGCTGTGTACGAACTAAAGAACCCAAAAAAAAATCCGAGTATAGGTCACAATGAAACCATGCTTTGATTTGATATTTGGTAGAGGCCCAGTTACCGTTATGCAGGCTCCGCTTTTCTACGGCGATAATATTTTCCCTCCATCCCCGCCATTACAATCACGTGTACAAAAAAAACAAATTCAACTAAAAAAATCACTATGACTTATTAATTATTGGATTTATGAATTTAGTTTTAATCTCAGTTCTCTTTCAATATGGAAATTATTTGGATTAATGTGGTAGATTTGGACATTATAATAAAGTGTGTAATAAAGCCTTGAAAAAGCAAAAGATGGACATTATTACAACAACAAAAATGGAGTCTTACGTCTACATTTAATTTTAGGCATAAGTATTACTAAAATGCATAGACAGACAGGATCGTTTTAGCAGAAGAAAAGAAATAAGACAAAAGGGTTAAACAAACACACAACATTGTTCATTCCAAAAATGTCCAGAAATATCACTTAGAAGCCTAATATCTTTTTGACTAAACTCATCATGTGAATAACATGTGCTATCTTCTAGCACAGGTAATACGGTGGCACATGCATTAGCAAAAGAGGGTAACAATAGCAAGAGTTTTAATATTTGGCTTGAGGTCGTAACCTTATTTCGGTTGATTGTCCTAGTTTTCACTAGAAATTTATTTGTAATTGAGTTGCACTCTTTTTTTCTTTTTTTTAATTTTTTTTATCAAAGTTTCAGTTCATTGAATTTTCTTTCGTAAGATTTTTTAATGAGACAATTTTGATTGTGTATTTTCTCCTTCCAAAAAAAAAAAAAAACATGTGCTATCTTCTTCTATGTTACTATATAATTAAGCACATGTTAAGCAAGTAATGGGCAAACCCAAGGAAAATTGATAGATTTAAGTTTTTCGTTAGATGAAAGAAAATTGTTTTCAATCGTATAATGAGAATATAAAATTATTTTATTATTCATCAATGAAATTTATTATCTCTTTCTTAAAAAGGTCGTCAACATTTGATTTCACATTATTTAAAAAAAATATTATCATTTAATTTTTACAGAAAATGCATTTAATAATTTATCAACTCATCATTTATAATATTTTTTTATTTATATCCTCAATTATATTTAACGAGAAAATAAATATATTTTTTAATTTAATAATTAATGAGGATAAATTAAAAAGATTGCTTATAAATATTTTTAATTTAAAAAGAATGAGCATACATTTTGGGAAAAAAAATAATGGATAATTTTTTTTTTTAAGACGGGGAGTATCACTTTTCCTTGGAGTAGGGGCATTTTGGCAAGTGCCAGGGACTTCATCTGGCAAGGTTCCTTAATGGTTTCCAACAAGTCCTATTTTCTTTGAAGTCACCAATAGTAAAACTTGTTGCAACATAATTTCACACATAAAATTCTATCATCAATTGGGTTAGGGAACTGCCATCTGCCATCCTTGCAAATTTAGCATATTTGTCTACTTCTGTATCAACAATCCGCAGTTGTGGGAATCTCTCAATAAGAGACATCTCTTTAGTCCATGGATCATACGTACCAGAAAGGAAAATGAGTCTCCCTTACACAGTTGATACAGACAATATTGCTTGAAATCCAGCCTCAATTTCAATTTGGCTTCTAAATCAGACCTTAAAAACTCAGCTTTCCAAACCTACTCTTAATCACCCAGATGGCCTTTAAAGAAGTTTTAGAAGTTAACAGCTGCCGTATATTCTTTTCTACTATAGCTTTATTAGAAGGAACTAGTTTTTTCACTCTCAATCCATCTTCTTTTTTAGGCTTACATTCTTAGTCCAAGCATATGAACCCCCTCTTTTTTGCCATGCAGCAGTGATACCTACTATTAGACTCTCATAATGCATTTAGTAGAGACCAAGGACAGTACCATGTATTTTATTGGAAGCTGGCTTTGAACACCCAAACAAACTACTTTTAATGTCAGATGACACTCCATTAAAGTAAACAAAGCTTTTGGTGTCATTCACTTGCAGCCTAGAAACAGATGTGAATTGTTCAAGTACACTTTTATTCTCCACAGAACACAACCCAGGATGATAATATGTAAAATGTGCTGAAAAATGAACTTTTCGAAGCTCTGAAGAGGTATTCTACTGCAGCCAACACTACAAATAATAGTCACGTTTGCAGAAGGTCCTTGGGTTCTTGGCCATTCGGTTGCCAACAACCTATATACATGGTCCATGCTATATGGACAGAACATTTCCCTATCAAATTATTAATCCAATAATAAAATTTCAAATTAAAAAAAAAAATCGCATGAATCTATCATACAGAAATTTCATGATCATGAGGTGGAGGGCACTGGCCTCCCTCAACTTTTTCTTTTTTAGTTTTATCTTTATTAAGTTTATCTTTTTATTTTCCCTTAAAAAAGTTCATATTTTCTTTTTTTGTTATTCTAAAAATTTATTAGTCCCTAATTTTTTTTTTAAAATTACTCTATATTAAGTTCATATTTTTCTCTATTTTATTATCTTAAAAATGTATTTGGCTCCCAAAACATCTTATTAAAATATACATAAATTCAAAATTTATCAAGCCCCAATATTGTATTTGACTTTATCATCTTTTATTAGAGGTTTAATAAAATTATTGGATGATATTTTAAAAATCTTTTGCAGTTCAATATTTCATTCAAACACTATATATGGTTTAAAGAAAATTTATTATCTTTATTTTGAAATTTTTCGATAAGGTAATATTTATCTTTTTTTAAAAAAATAAAAATTCCAATATCATTGAACTAAATTCATTAAGAATTTCTTATTTTTTTTCATATCGGTTGATTAAGCTTTACCTTTAGTTCATTTTCTTATTTATTTATACATGATTAAATTTATTCTATAACTATTTTGTTATAAAAAGACATAATTTTTTACTATTTTCTAATTTTTTTCTCTTTATATTCAGTTGTAGTTAATGTTATTATTTATGGTTGGTTCCAAAAAAAACATTATTATTTATGGTTTTTTACATATTTAATATCATATTTTTTTAGACAAAAATTTAGTTTATTTTAATAATTCTATTTAGTATAGTAGTGATTTAGTTGTATGAATATTATTTTACTAAAACTGTTTAAAAGACTTTATATAAATTAAATAATAATTTTTAAAAATTAATTAATGCTGATATTCCCAATATTTTGATGAAAAATTAATATATTTTTCTATTTATAAGAAATACAAATTATCAACAATAAATATAAATAAATACCATGTTTTTTATGTTAAATTTTACTATATATCTTGGTCTCTCAAAGTAAAATTCTCCATATGCCCCTGTTCAAGAAAAAGGAGCCCTGGAGGCGATTTTGGTTATAATTAGATCATTGGGTCCAACGACTGGTTAGTTGAACCAACATCTCACACCAATGACCCAACGCACCGCACCGGGTTCATAACTCGCGCAAAATTGGCTTCTGCAGTGAAAACGATTATTCTCTCTCAGGTGTTCTGATTCACATTTTCTGAAGGAAGGAACCGGGACACCATTACTTGGATGATCATGCTACATTAAGAGAGATAATGGGATTGAATGATTTCAGCAAGTTTTAATCATGATCTCCAATGCACTCAGTGCAGCCTTTTTTTTTTTTTTTTGTGTGTGTGTTATGGCCATCAATGGTTCGGACTCCATAATCCTGGTACAAGCTAATGCCTATTTTGTCGTATATGAAATTAGATTTTATTTTTCGTCTTTTCGGGTGTAAATTAATAACATAATATAACAATTAATAAAAATAAAAATTCAACTACAAATCAAATTATAATTGCAAATTGGACTAAATTTTTTAGAGAATTTCAGTCCTTGTACTTATCTCCTACTGCACATTTACATAAAATATTCTCCTCCATAAAATTGGAAAAAGGAGTGGAAACCATGTTATGATAGAGACATGCATGGCACAAATGAGTGCATGCATGTGATCAAAGGTAATCAGTGGTGTACAAAGTTACATAAACAGCCAAGCCTTTCCTTCTTTTAACAGAACTCCCCTTTAAATCAAACCCACAAAAAGAGATTTAAAAAAATTAATAATAATAAGGGGGAGAAGAAAGAAAGAAAGAATGATTTGTTTTATTTGATCAAGTACCAGATGCAAAACATAAAAAAAAAAAAAACAAATGAATAAATAGTAGTGTCATGAAGCTAGCCAAGAAAAAAGATTGGGTTTATTGGTGAGTTATGGAGGAGGTGAAGGGGGACCTCCGCTCTCTGATTGATCGAGCGTGGGCTTTGCATGATGGGCTTAATCATGAAATCAACAACAGCTGCTACTTCTGCAGGTTGTGTGCAGAAAATGGTCGTCTATGCGACATTTCACTTGCACAGACATCTTTTCAGGAAGGGAGAGATTGATTGCCATTAGAGATTCTTTAAAGGAAGTTGAAGACCTCCTCATTCTCTTACAGTTTACATTATTTTCTTTTTCCTTTTTCTGACTTGAGATGTTTGGTTATGCATTTGCTGCCCTAGTGGTCATAATGTGAACTCACACAGAGCATTTATAAGAAAGCAATTGGAATCTGAAATTTCGATAATGTCTTTCAGTTTGGTCAATATCGTTGCAGTCATGGAATACGATACTGCCTAGGTAATTATGGCCAGGCTCAACATCACGCGAGGCCACCGGCTTGGCCGAACATACCAACCCACGAAATCAGCCCGATCCTTTAACTAAAGACCAACTCTCTAGTATGGCTCGGCTCACGATAGAGCTTCCTGCTCATCAGTAGGTCACATAAGCTCCATAAGGACACAATCCACATATAAGAGACTCCAGATATCTCTCAATCAAAAGAACCACTCTCATTTATTACTCTCAACCAACTTCAACTAACTTAACTATCAAAGTGGATTTTCGATCAGAAACTAAATCCCCCTCTAACCTTGCTCGTCTTACAGATTATCGAACTGAACAAATGCTCTTATTTGAGAAGACCCAACCATGCTAACTACCTAACCCAGTACATTGGACATTATGGGTGCAGTGAGTATGGATGTAGCAGTAAGGGTGAGGGCAAGTCAAAAGAGCAAGGTGTAGGATTTTTGCAACCTTTGACTCATCTTTTTACATTATAAACAATTTTGAAAAGTAAGTAAGAATTCCTCTTCTTATCATTGTGTCACTTGTCTTTTTCTTCTTACTGCCTTTTCCTTTGAGTACTTACACTAATCATTTATCATATATTTGGTAACATTGGCTGAATAATGTTGTCGAGTAACTCGAGTGATCTATAATAACCTGTTTATAAGAGATTTTGTTGTTGTTTGTGCTAATAACTCGCTAGTTTAGTGATCGTTTTGATTATAGATCAACTTAGATTGCTCATTCCAGGTTTAGTTAGCTTGACATGTGAGTGAACCGACTCGGCTCACACTTGAGTTTGTTATTTTTGTGACGTATG
The DNA here is from genome assembly GCA_949677035.1 of Omphalea diandra. Classification (NCBI taxonomy): domain Eukaryota; kingdom Viridiplantae; phylum Streptophyta; class Magnoliopsida; order Malpighiales; family Euphorbiaceae; genus Omphalea; species Omphalea diandra. The sequence goes on from CATIWR010191533.1 coordinate 23,164, forward strand.
GGTTGGATTAGCTCGTGCATGTTTGGTATGATTTATACTCTCTTTTTGTCGTGATGTATAAGATACATTAGCTCGGTACATGTTTTGTGTGGTTTATGGATTTTCTTTTTTATTACAATGTATGAGATAAATTAGCTTGGTATATGCCTTTCGTGATTTTTGAATTCTCTTTTTTATCACGATGTATGAGGTAAATTAGCTCCGTACATGTTTTGTGTGATTTATGAATTCTCTTTTTTATCGCGATGCATAAGGTAGATTAGCTCGGTACATGCTTTGTTTGATTTACTAATTCTTTTTTTTTATTGCAATGTATGAGGTAGATGAGTTCGATACATACTTTATATGATGAAGATAAGTTTATTGAAGGATGTAATGAAAACTCTTTATTAATCTTTGATATATGTTGTGAGGCTGAGGCATAACTCGAGCTGTTTTATAGAAGCTGCAAATGGGGTTTAGATGAAGTATCTATTCAAAGTTTTTATTGTTCCATGTGTGTGGCATAAGTTTGCGCTCTATGGTTTTTAACTTGTACGTTGTTAGTTTGATTGCCTTGAGGATTCTGTAAGGCCCTTTTAAGTTGGCGTCGAGCTTGCTTACGCCTACATCTCCTTAAGCTTTCTCAATTCTTCTAAGTACAAGGTCCCCTTGCTTAAGAGCTCAGGCTTTGACCTTCATGTTGTGGAATCAAGCTATTTTCTATTGGTATGATGTTATTTGAATGACAACAAAACTAGCTAAGAGGTTTAAGTTAAAGCGAAACTCTTCATTATTATGTTCGGGTTGATGATGAAGGACTCTGTATAATGTGAGTTCTATCTCCATAGGTATCACCGCTTATGCTGTATAACAAGGAGAATGATGTTTAACTTGTTGCGGTTCTTGGGGTGGTTTGGAAGGCCCAGAGGATATGGTTGAGTTGATTTGCCCATGTACTTCCTACATCGTCTAATTTTTTCTTAAGCCCTTGCAAAATGGTTCTATTTGTTATTTCAGTCACACCGTTGGTCTGCGGGCGAGCCACCAAGGTGAATTGAAGGTTAATGACTAACTATGGTCAAAAATGTTTTTTTTGAAAATAAATGGATAGAGTATGTATATAACTAAAATTATCGAGTTTGCATTTTTTTTAATAACATTAAATTATAACTAAAATTTGTTCATAAAGATTAAAATTATAACGTTTGTTCTATATATTTTAATATACTAAATGATATTTATCTTTTTTTTTATTGTCTATATAATAAAATATATGATTTTAAGTATTATTTTATAATTATGAATTACAAAATTTTAAAAATATAAATAATTGAGTTAAATTGAACTGTTTGTGAATCTAAATAAGGTAAATGACTCCATAAATAAATGCTACTAATATAATTAAGTTATTTAAAAGAGTATATTTTATAATCGAGCTTATTCAATGAATCCATTATGAGTTTATAAACAAGTTGTTTACAAGTCTAAATGAGTTGAACATATGACTGCCCAAACTTGATTCGTTTGTTAAACAAACTTGAAAATTATTTGTTTATTATATAAAAAAGTTCAAAGGAATTTTTGTCAGGTGGAGCCTCTAATGTATTCACAAATGCTTGATTCATTTACAGTTCTAAAAGTAATTATACTGAAATTCTTTGCCTTCCAATAACTCATTAGATTTGATCTTATTGCTTTTTATATATCTATTCTCAAATAAATAAGTAATAAATTTAATGAAAGAAATTTAAAATATTGGCATTTTCTCCGTCTTTCTCCTCTACTATGGGCATTGCTGCATTCGTCACTACTTCAGGTAAAGGTAGTTGCAGAAATCAAACTTTTTGATGAGGAAGTCCATAAATTTGAAAGAGTTAAGTTTTTCGCAAGAAAAATCGAAAAGGGCGATAGGCTTTGTTCAAGGATAAAAATAGAAATTTCAGAGTTGAATTTTTATATTTTGCACAAAAGAGACAGAATGAGATGAAAGTGGATGAGGGTGGGATGAAAAGGTGAAGTGAAGAAGATGAGGGAAAAGTGGAGAGAATAATGAAAAGAAAACTGTCCAGAGATAAATTTCACTAAGATATATATATTTTTTTTATTTTTTAAATTGATTAGGTACTGCATTCATATACTGTAAATTGATCAAAATTGATATAATTTAAATTAACAAATTAATTTTACCTCAATTGAGCATTGAGAAAAAGTTTGAGGTCGAAAACCATCGACATTTTTTGTTTTGTTGCTGCAAATAAAAAATAAAAATTCGCACTTTATTATTCCAAGGGAAGGACACGAACTTTGAGATGCTTAACCCAGGCCGTAGGATGACCTAATGGGCTGATAGTGATGGGTCAAACAATGGCCCAGGGTCGGTTCCGGTCCAGCAACAATTAAGGAGCTGTGGTAGGACAATTTATACCATGAATCCTGACACATTTTTTTTTATGAAAAAAAGGCACATTTCACACTTTAATTGAAAATTTAACTTATTTAATTTTTAAGAAATTTAACTTATTTGACTGATAAGAAATTCCAGCTGCTTCAATTAAAGTTGTGTATTTTTTTCTTATTTTATTTGAGATTTTTATATACTATAATTTTATATAATTATATAATATTATTATAATTATATAATTTATATTTTATTATATATAAATATTATATTTAATTTATAATTATAATATATATTTTTATCATAAATATTATTATTACTCTAAGTATATTACTTTAGATTAAGGGATATTATTCAAACAAATGTATATTTGTGTTGGGTAATAATTACATTAATTATATACATTTTTGTTGTGTTATAGGTACATTAATTTATAAATGTAGGTGCACATATTTTTTGATATGAAGGTGCATTAATATTACAAAAAATATATATTGATTTTATATTGTAACTATATTAGTGTTATACTATAAGTACATTATTTTTTATTTTAAGTATATTATTATTACTCTAAATCAATTATTTTTTATTGTAAATACGTTGATGTTGATTTATAAGTTTTTTTATTTTAATTTTAGTGTTCATATTAAGTTTTTAAACGATCAGATTCATTTATTTTTAAAATTCATTTTATTTAATTTTTATATAAAAATAAAATTTTTAAAATTAAATTAAATCAAATTAAATAATAAAAAATAAATCAAATTAACTAAATATTATATTAATTTATTTTAACTGCAATAATAAAAACTTAATAAAATGAAAAAAAGAAAAAAGAAATTTATACTATAAAATCTGTAAAAGAGTAGATGTAATTGGGGGTATCTTGATTTATGTGTGATAAAAGATAAATTTTAGGTACAGAGATGAGTTTTAATTTGAAACGTAGAATGCACAGTTCAGGGGTGCAGATATCCGCATCCTCGTTGTGGTGGCGTGGGAATTGTTTGGCGCCCTTATTTCTACGCCACGAATCATTGGCTATTTCGCATGCAAGTTTGGAAACGTCTAGAAACAGTGGATTCGTTCCCCATTCATAATCCCTGAAATTCCATAATTTGTGTCAAACTTGGCCTTCTTCCCAAAATTCAAATATGCTTACCTTCATATACCATTGATTTGATTTTTTTTTTTTTAACAAATAAATCCAAATAATCCCTAAATGGCTGGAGGATCGTCGAGGCACAACATCCCTTCTTGGATAAGTGCAGCAGCTGCGTCTTCCAGTTCCAGGGTGGATGTCGATGCAAACGTTTCCTCTGTTACAGACTCTATGTTTTCTTCTAAACCCCTTCACTCAGACGCCAATTTGGGTTTTGCAGAGAGAGCTTTCTCTGCCGCCGGTGCGGCCGTTCTCTCGGCCGTCATTGTTAACCCTCTAGACGTCGCTAAGGTATTATTATTTCCTTTTTGAACAAGATTGCGTGTCTAGTTCTTATTTCCTTGGACTAACGCATAGGAAATGGACTTTTTAGTATCTTCTTTGAAATTCCTTTGAACTCAATATTGTTCATAGCTGCAACCGCTTAATTATCAATATATGTTTGTGCTGTTGGCTCTCCTTTTTCTTTTAATTTTATTCTACCTATCTAATTAGTTGATGAAATCTATGCATTTTCCATTGTCTTAACAACAGACGAGGTTGCAAGCACAGGCCGCCGGAGTTCCTAATCAAGGATTATGCAACGGAACGGCATCATGTTTGGAGACTAATACCGTATTCTTCTGCTATTTCACTTTAGAAACATTATTTGATTGATTGATCTTTGTACTTTTATGAGCCGTGCAACCTACTTGCAGACTATTATATATGATCTTGATTAACCTAGCTTTCGATTGTTAAAATTGTCTCCCAGGTTCTTCCACATTTAAAACATGCTACCTCTGGTTCGGAACCAGTCTGCACTTCAGATTGTTACAGGTATAAGGGAACGCTGGATGTCTTCTATAAAGTGACTCGGCAGGTCGGTGGATTTACTGAATCTAAGTATACTGCAATTTTGCTAATTAGTAGATATAACTAGAGTTTCAAAATATTTTTAATTCTGGAATGATGTAATGTTTCTCTATATCTAAGGAGGAGAAGCCATCTAATTCTTAAACACTGTTATAAAGTGGCCTTTGCCAATTAGGCTGAGAAGCACACTTATTTATATTCCTGTTGATGTCTCAAAAAATATAATCATTCTTTTGCCTATGTGTTGATGTATCAATTTTTTTCTCATTATTTTTCTGATAACAATTGTTACAGTAATGGTACGATTAATTGGAATATGAGGGACAAAAGTATCACTGCTAAGCCAAGCTGGTTGTAACACCTTTATTTGTTGCAAAATACATAGATTTAACTTCATAAGCATATTTCAAACACAAATTTTGTATGTCAATTGGCTTCATTAATGCCATACCACTATGTTCATTATACTTATATGATGCTTATATTATCTGCTTTATTTGTGTGGTGTATTTATTTCCATATCTTAATCTTTGTTGGCATAAGTATACTTATTCAAAGGCTTCACAGTGGTGAATTTGTGCAGGAAGGATTTGGAAGGCTTTGGAGAGGCACAAATGCAAGCTTAGCTTTGGCTGTGCCAACTGTAAGTCTATTATAAGGGAATTACTCCTTTATTTTATGGTTTTTCAATTGGAGTTGATGCTTTATAGTGTTTCAAGCTAGTTAACTTCTTCCAAGTTATTTGTGGCTGATGCTCATTGGTTCCTTATTGTCAACCAGGTGGGAATCTACTTGCCATGTTATGATATTTTCCGTAATTTAATGGAAGATTTTACAGCTCAAAATGCTCCGGTGTTGACCCCATATGTACCATTAGTTGCAGGATCAGTTGCACGCTCCTTAGCTTGTGTCACTTGCTACCCTGTGGAGTTGGCAAGGACCCGAATGCAGGTATTATGTTTGTTGTTTATATCCTTATATGGTTTGATTCTTAGCATGTTTTCCACAACTTCTGTTTTCATGGCTCATCCACTTTATGTTGATTGGTTGTGTAGTAACATCTTCCTCTGCTGTAGAGATGATTTGATCATTTGTCTTGTACATATGGTTTATGGAATATGTTACAGATTTGCCATGTTGTTCAAGCCAAGGAACTTGATTTTCCTAGAATGAATTGAGGATAAGTTTTCTGATCTGAATGTGATTATACATAACTTGGTCTTTAACAATTGGGATTCTGGTGACTAGATCATGTACTTACACTATCGGCTGTTTTATTTCCTTTAGGAAGAGTAGTTACTTTAATCATATATAGTGAGATAAATAATTTTTAGTGTTGATGAGAAGCTACGTACTGCTTCCATTTTTTGCTTTCTTGAAACTGCAGTATATCAAAGTCTTAATAAATTTCTGTGTTGATTGGCTTCCCATTTTATGAAACAGCTATTTCCTCTGCCACATGCCATGAGAAGGCTCTTTTGTTGGAGAATTAGTTTCTGATTTATTTTCTTGTCACTATCCTCTTGCTAGGCATTTAAAGAAATGCAAAATGGTGCAAAACCACCTGGAGTCTGGAAGACGCTAATTGAGGTGATGAACCCAGTCAGGGGCACAACAAACCTTCAAAAGTGTAAGCTTAGTCTTTGATTGGTTTGATTAGTCTTTCTATTCAATCTGATCTGGTAAATAGCAGTGTTGATTTTATAAATTGTAATTGAAAGAGTTCAATGCTTTTCTAAATGGCTTTGCTTTTCATCCATGGATGAGTTGCTACTGACAAATTATTAATAACAGTTCAGAGTTATCGTGTCTTATGGACTGGCCTTGGAGCCCAACTTGCTCGAGATGTTCCCTTCTCTGCAATCTGCTGGTCAACCCTTGAGCCTGTGGGTTTGCATTCTCTCAAGAAATGGACCTTGGTTTTCAAATTTTCAGATCCAATGCGCACATTGAACCTCATGATGTTTTCTTTTATACATTCTCTGCAGATCAGGAGACAAATACTTACTCTTCTGGATGATGAAGCCAGTGCAGCCAGTGTCCTTGGGGCGAACTTTTCAGCTGGTTTTGTTGCAGGAACTCTTGCAGCTGCTGCTACTTGCCCATTGGATGTTGCAAGAACCAGAAGGCAGATAGAGGTAGTATTCCAAAGTTCCTCTAAATTCCAATGCAGATCTTTTATTACCCCAATCCTCCCACTAATTGAAAAGACAAAAGTTAAAACATAAAGGTGTTATAGAGATACATGAGATAAGTAATTAGGGGAAAGATGTGCATCTGGTTGATGAGTGTTTCAGATTAGATGGATCATCGCTATCAATGTGGACTCAGGTTCTTGGAAACTGAGTAGTTTCTCTGATATTTAGACTTGATTTGCTTATCAATGAGGACTTGATTCTCTCTTCTTAAATCAGAAGCTTGATGTGTATCACTTGACTATGAAATCTTACAAACAATGTTCAAATGACTATGACAAACTTTAGGTTGCTATTTACATGATTAACCCTTTATGCTGCTTGCATTGACAGAAGGATCCAACAAGAGCATTAAATATGAATACAAGACAAACTCTGCGGGAAATCTGGAGGTATGTTACACTATTTTGTGGTTTTCTTTTCTTTCTCCTTCTTATAAGTAAGTAATTGTATGCTTGTTTTTTCAAATAAGCAACGTGATATAACACAGGTAGATCAGCAAATTGATGCAAGAATCACCATAGAAAGGGATCTGGTTTAGCATTTATTCCATGGGGCTGTTATTGCACATATCAAGGGAACGATTGGTAGTGTTTGCAGTCAAAACTTGCTTCAGGGGTTAATCTTTGTGTAGAAAGGCCCATATATTGTAGGAACCATGTATTAAAATTGTTATGTGCTCACTAATGAATTATGAACTTTGATTTCAAATCATTTAGTCCTAGTTGAAAGTCTTGCAAGCCATCGGCCTAACAGTTAAATTATAAACTTTTACATACCTTTTTTTTTTTTTTCGATATTTCAGGAATATTTCAGTTCTTTCAAGGCCTTAAGGTGGCTGTTGATGCTTCATTACATAATTTGTTTTGCCATTCTTCCATTTTTAATTGGTTGGAACTGTCAGATACCAGTCATACATCCTGTTCTTAGACTTAAAACAAAAAACTAAAGCTCCTTATGATACAATCATCTATTTAACTTGTCCAGCTCCTGCTAACTGGACTGTCATTATCTGCCGTCTGTTGTTGTTGCTTTTAAGTCAGTCTCTTTGAATCCATTCATATTAGTCATTCTTTGTGAACCGTACTTCTTCAATTATCCATTCTTTAATATTTCAACTGTCATTATTGAAAGAGATATTGTTATGATATATCGTAGGATTAATATTTGTGGACCACACATGCTGTTGGTTTCCAAATTAGGAAACCACTTAAATCAGTCTTTTATTAGCCAACTGCTGAGAATTTTTGCATCTACTGGTCTTAATATCTCCTAACTTCCATGTGGAACAGGGATGGTGGGGTGAAGGGACTGTTCACAGGAATTGGTCCCCGTGTTGCTCGCGCTGGCCCTTCTGTTGGAATAGTTGTTTCCTTCTATGAAGTTGTCAAATATATATTACAACATAGACACCATGTTACTGATTAAAAGAGATGTGCATGCATTGATTCTGCTGGTTCACAAAATTGGGATTGAAATTTCCAGTAGCCAAAACTGTGGATAAATATGCCCGCAACTAACATGCAACACGGGGTTATTTTGGAAGAGTAATGTTGCTGCCAAATTGTTGAAATGTTCTGCAAGTGGCAGCATGGAAAAGGTCAGTTGAGAAACATAAGTACTTGGGACAATTAACAAATCTCCTTTCCGGGGGGATAGGTCGTATAGATGGTTCTTCAGAAGGTAATTATTTTCATGTTATCAAATCTCCTTTCCGGGGGGATAGGCCATGATTATTATTATTCTTTGTTTTGACTCGCCCCTGTTGCTTGGGTATACCAGTAACAGTCCTGATTTGAAGTTGTAAATAATTGTTAAGAAAAATAAAAAATAAAATCGCTGCAACGTCATCCTTCTTTTAGGCAGTATCGTAGGTTGGTTTTATGAATTTTTTCTGTTTTTCTACCTTGTTTGTTTCAGCTTCGTGTTCCCAAAATTTTCATAGTCAGATCACTTGTGTGGGAGCTCCACATGGCTCGAATATGTTGAACTCTATATTATATATTTCCAAATTTGTGTTGAGAAATATTACTAATATAATAATTATTTACAATATATTGATATTATAATAATATATTAAAATAATATCAAAATATTATTATCAGAATAATTATAACTATCAATTTAATCTATATATATATGTATATATATAATATTTATTTATTTTAAATTAATATATCAAATAGTATCAATTTAATATATATATATATATATTATCAATTGTTTTTAATATAATATTAATTGTTATTTTTATAATATTTTATATCTTTTCTTTAACTTTTTAATTGTTACATGTTTAGTATTAGTCCTGTAAATATTAATTTTATTCTTTTAATTTCCTATTAAATGCCCTTTGCATGTTTTTTTTTTTTTTTTACGTCTTCAAAATAAAACTTTATCATGAATAAATAAAGGAAAAATTTGCATATACTTGGTATGTGGTTTTTATTCAATCAGTTAATAGTATAATAATATAAAAAAATTAATCATAATTAATTATTATAATGGTTTTCTTTACCATATACATATAAGTGATTCTCAAACAAAAATTAATTGACTTGATCATATTTGGATTTCTAATGACTTTCTGAAATTTTTTAAAATTAACGAAAAAAATCTTTCTTATTTAATAATATGCTCAAATGTGAGAGCAGTCCCCATTTCTGAATTGGAATCATTGATTGATTGAAGTTAACTAGTTCTAGTTCATTCTGCAGAAAATGACATCAAATCAGCAGATGGGTTCTCCAAATGGGCAACAGCCACGTTCACCCAACATGATGTTACTTAGAATTTTTTTGGTTTTATTTTACTCCTTCTGTTCACTACAAGCTGGCAGCGTAGCAGCATAATTTATTATTCTATTCGATATTGCAAAGAATGATCTCTCTTCAAAGTTGTAGAATGGGAAAGGTGCAAATATCATTATAAAGGATCCAATGATTACGCAATTTCACGGTAATTGCATTTTCGGAAAAAAAAGTTGAATTAAAACTACAATAATAGGAAAAACAGAGGAAAAAAGAATCAATGGGAGGAAGGAATGACAAAATACAAGAAATTAGCATCCACATGCCAACAAATTTTATCCACAAAGCAGGTAATAGTAAAAATTCTCATGCATCGACACTAATTAAATACAAAATCCATAGGGAAAATCAATAATAATAAACTGCCTAAAAGAAGTTGATAGAGGAGGAAGCGTCCAGTGGGTGAATAAGGTATGTGAGAACCAGAGCCACCAGCATCAACACGTATGCTATCCCTTGGTCAATAGAAGTCCCTATAACCAAATCATTTTAATGTATTTTTTAAATATAATAATAATTAAGTTGATTTCAGATCTAGCAAAATAGAAACAGCAAGTAGATCTAATCTTAACGGGGGGAAAAAAAGCTAGTTACCATCGCTAGCAGGTGCAGGTGCAGGAGCTTGCTGGGCTTGAACAGAGGGCCAGAATATAACGAACATAAGCGTGAAGATTACCAAAAATCCCACGAAAGACCTTGATGAGCCAGAGACCGCCATTTTTTTATTTTTTTTCTTTTTAGAGATTGATAGAAAGAAGAGCTACAAGGGAGAGAAATAAAATGGAAATGGCGGAGAGGGAGATTTTAAATGAAAACAAAGGGGGAGAGAGAGGAAAGCGGCTGGCCACTATTCGGTAATTACAATCAATTCAATGCCGTGGTGGTCCACTTAAGCTATTCCTTTTTAAAAATCATTTTATTAATTACTACTATTAATAGTTATTTATTAAGGCTTTATAGGCTCATTGGTGTGGTCAAATTTTTATTAATTGCAACCCCACATGGTGCATTGGTCCTTGCAATTCTTTTTTTTTTTTTTTTTGTTACAGCCTGTCAGCATTGTTGTCGCTGACTCATTAGTTCCTCCTTCTGTAACCTAATGTTCCTCACGATTCTAACGGACTTAACGGCTAATATATATATTTTTTTGAACGTTATGATTTTGAATTTATATCTTTTGAATTGATAAGTGAGTGAGAATATTAAGTTAAATTCACAAGAAATTTAAAAATTAAAATGGTATACATTTGATTTGAGGATCTTATTTTGTAATATCTCTCTTGCATTATTTTCATAGATTTGTGAAAAATATAAAAACGAAATGATTAATTTAATACTTTTATTACCTTAACATATTTAATGGCTAACTTCATTTTTCATTTTTTTAAATATTATCGTGTTAGATTTCTATATTTTAAATTGAAATGATACAAATTTGGTTTCAGAATCTTAATTCTATTTTGGGCTTTTTTTATAATCTTTCTGCATTCATTTTCATAGATTTTCAAGAATAAATTAATTTAATAGATTTCCTGGTTAATCTTAATATTTCTGTAAGTGTAATGAATTTAATGACTAACTTCATCTTTCATTTTTTTCTTTTTAAATGTTATGATTTAGGTTTTGTATTTTGAATTGATAAGAGAGTGTTAAGATAAAATCCACAATAAATTTAAAAATTAAAAAGATACAAGTTTGATTTGACAATCTTAATTTTGTTTTGAATTTCATTTTATAACATCTCTTGAATTTATTTTCATCTATTTTTTAAAAAATAAATAGATTTAATGAATTTAAAAACTAATCTTAATATCCATGCTCTTCTAATAAACTTAACGGCTAACTTTGTTTTTTATTTGTTTTTTTAAATATTGTAATTTTAAATTTGTATATTTTGAATTTACAAGAAAAGGAATATGTTAAGTTAAACCTACAAGGAATTTAAATTTAAAAGAACTCAAATTTGATTTGATCATCTTATTTGTTTTGGATTTTATTTTATAACATTACTTATATTTGTCTTTTAAAAAAAAAAAGATTAAACGATTAATTTTAGCATTAAGTTTGACTAATTTCAACTTTCATTTATTTTTTTAGAAGTTATGATTTTAAATTTGTATATTTTGAATTGAAAAGATAGTAAGGATATTAAACAAAATTTAAAAGACATTTAAATATTAAAATAATACAGGTTCGATTTGAAATTTTTAATTTTATTTTAAATTTCTATATTTTGACTTGACAAGATAGTGGGAGTATTGGATTAAATTAAAAAAAAAATATTGAAATAATACAAGTTTGATTAGAAAACCTTAATTTTGATTCGAATTTTATTTTACATCTTTTACATTCGTTTTCATAGATTTTTTTTTTAAATTAAATAAGATCAAAATAGTTTATAGCATCCCTGATTGAGAATTCAAAAGGTGTATGATTGAAAATGAAATGTTTATCAAATAAAAAAGGAAAGAAACAACACATAACAATCCAACGTTCTAAAATAATGAATCAACATCAACATAATTCTGCTTGTAAACACAGTTTTCTAAATAAAAGAACATTTTTGGTAAACATCTCCAGCACTAACAATGCAAACTCTAATTCGTGGGCAAAAATTTGGATGGTTTCCAACTAGACCGAGCGAAAAAAGAGAAAACAATTACGTAAAATGTTTCGCAAATGATTCATAATATTAAATATTAATGATGCATCATACGCGGAATTAGAATGAGTTCATGAACAATCGTCTTGCGAGCATCATTTCGTAGAATCCCCTGAAAAACTAATATGAGAGGCAACAGGGGGGCTCCATAGTCCAAAAGAAGCAAGCTGAAGTATTTCATTGGCCAGTGTTACACTATAATTTCATTGACAATGAGTACAAATTGTACTTCCTGTTTGTGCCTGGTACCACTCGCATTCAATGGGTGGGGGAGGGATAAGGGGATCAAACATTCAAATTAAAAATGTCCAGTCGTTATGTGCACTGTAACAGAACGAGATGGATCCATATCTGAAACTTCAACTACTTGAGTTGGACAGTTACAATGCCATTAAGGAATTAGGCGGAACAAATAGAAGATAAACTGGTCCGGAAGGTTTAATAAATGGTAATTACATCTTCCTAAGAATTTCCAGCTGATCAGTGCACTTCAGACACAGTGAACAGAAGTCAAAACACTAGCACAAATGAGCAACGGCAACCTGAGTCTCAACACCTTATGAAAACATTTTTCTTTCTTAATTCATATTATCATATTATGATAAATAACAGCAAGTAAATTTTATTTTTCAATAATTATATCAACTATAACAGTTTAAGAAAATGTCACATTCAAGTACAGTTTCAATTTATAACTCATATAGCACCAGATGCAATGCATGTGTAAAGGAACACCATTTGCTCAACAGGACGAATTCTGTAGTTTCAATCGACTTGTAAAGGACCAACACAAAGCGCTCAATAGCATGGATAACCATCACAACATATTATCTAAGAATGTACACAAGAATCTCTACCACTGCCAACAGGCACTGTTGGAAATTTGCAAATTAGCAAGGATGGGACCATATAACATGCCACACATGCTATGTTGCAAGATATCGGGTGATAGATTATGACATTACTCATCCTCCCCCCTCCCCAAAAAAACACAAATATCTGTAATTTGGCAACGTGGCCACAAATGTATTGTTCGTATCCATATATATCAGAGCACCAATCAAACATTAAATTGGGAAACCGAAGACCCTGAATCTCCCAAATGAGAAAGAAGATCTTACGAAGAAGCTTAACAAAATCAAACAGCCAAAAGATTTGCACACCACAAACAATCAAGCTTCGCTTAAAACAGGAAGAACTCTGATATATCTGTCTACTTTTATTTACAACTTCCAATGCCCCACAATCATCCTGCAAATGAGAAAATTCATTTCTGTTATGTTTTCTGCAGGAAGGAATTAGAGAGAGAGAGAGAGAGAGAGAGAGAGAGAGAGAGAGAGCATGGACAATCCTGGAGCTAACAAATCTAACAAGGTTAAAAATAACACAGTGGGGGCAATGATATCCTACAAGCTCTTAGTTGAAAGTATGTGATGAGCAACCCCAAATCTAGATGAATTAAATTTTAATGTAACTTGAATCATTTAACTGGTTTCACTTGTATTAGAACTGAAGAGCCAAGCTAGCACCCAGAAATGTCTAATCTTAACTTACCATGTTCAAACTGTTAATTTAGTATCAACAGTTCCAGAAGTGCTGCCTTCTCCCGTAAGAATTTGATGAGGATCCTGAATCAAAACAAGTTTTTAGTTTGTAGTAAGATATGGAATAAGGAGAGAAATGAGAAACAGCAGGCCTATACCTCCATTCCCCATTTGATGTAATCTGGGGATTCACAGGCTTTATATTCATCAACTAAACTCTCAATTATGTCCCTCGATTCATCAAATTCAGAAAGATCATTGTCCTGATCAATTTACATTGCATTAGAATCAAGGCCCTGAATGCAAAATATCCTAAAGGACACATACTGATCCAAAATTGTTCAATAATGGTCAGAATAGGTATCAAAGAGAATAACATAAACTAGCTAATTTGAGGGGAGCTCTTTAAAAGAGAAAATAATGATATATACGATGGAAAAAGTAACGTCTTTGTCCATGAAACTAACAATCACTTATCAAGCAGATCAATGAATGACAATAGATTGATTGACACTAGATCCTAAAATGGATGACTACCATGATGAAGGTGACTTACAGCAAACATTGGGAATTTTCTATAATTATCAAGAAATGCTTGCTTCTTTCTCAGCTTCTCATATTGGCTCAAACATTTGCTGAAGAGGTGCCGGATGCTAGTATGGCTTGCTAGCATGAGACCACTTACCTACAAATGCAACAGCCATAATTTTATTCATCTTTGAAATTTGACAGTCATTACGATTCATTCACAGGGATTAAAGGTGATATATTTAATGCAACTATCTTCAAATTGTCATAAAAACCAAATTACACATTCTACAAAAAATCTTTATGCTCAAAAATCTTAAACAATAAAATAAAAACACAGCAAATAAAAGGGAAAAAAAACAAGAAAATAGTCGTACCCTATGGGCAGTTTGAACATATGGAGACTTTCTTGACAGAGCAACCTACTAACAAAAAGCATAACAAAGTAATTCTAACTTAATATAGAGAGAAAAAGAATAGACAGAATATTGAAAATGATTTTCATTATTTTTTTTTCATTGTAGAGGAAGACCTGTATACTAGCAGGGCCCCACTCAATAAAGTTAACGAGCTTTCTTTCACGAATCCTCTGCAAACTTTCATGAACCTGATAAAAAAAAAAGGCAAAGAAATGTTTCTGAAATTGTTCAAAAGAAAACTAGTTACATAACTTGCACTTATAACAGGATATCTATTTTAATTAGGCCATCTGTCATCCCTTGATTGTCAAATAACATATAAGCACTAAGAAATAAGTGCATTTTAGGCAAGACAAATGAAGCCTAGGTCAAGTCAAAGCAAGATTAACACAGTAAAACCCCTTAAAGGAAGAATCACTTAATGAAAAAACAGTAATTCTACTACTTACTAAGTCATGCCTAACATGTAATATAAAAACAAAATAGATGCTTTTGGAGGAAGGGGGGAGATGTTAACCAGCTATAGGTCAAGTTTCTCCAATATTATATGGGAGATAATCCAGAAAGACATAAATTTGATCACTTAATAACCTGGGAAACCAAACAAGTCATCTTAACAGAATCAGAGGTTTCCACGAACACATTTACTATGAAAATAACATGATGAAATCCCATAATCTGAGAACAGTGTTGGAACAGGCACAAATCTCCATCCACAGTATGACAACTATCTAGATCACTGCTATCTTTAAAATAGAAACAAAAGCTAGCAATGAGAGAAGTACTGAGCCTGAAACAAAGATAAACCTCCATACAAAACAAAGAGGATAATAAAAAACATCATATAATGGATAACTTGCTTATCCATGAAAACTTTGCAGGAATCCTACCTCTAAAAGGCTCATGAATTCTATTAGATTATTACCTGAGTAGGGTCCACTTCTCCTTGAATTATATTCAATATTGATATGTACTTTGCTTGACTAGCTTCTTTTGTTCGCGCATAAGAGGACACCATAATATTTTTCGTCTGAAAAAAATATCAGAGAAAATTCTTAACTGCTTCTCTGTTCAAAAATTTATAACTGAAATTTCTCACCTGCAGAAGCCTTCTCATCACATCTAGAACAGTAGTTTTACGAATCACATTAGCCTGCCAAGAGATATATTTGCATCAGATATCCACATTGCAAGCACAACATACCCAAGGCACATATCAGAAACCAAAAATAGCCAATGTCATGAATCCAACTAATAATTGCCTTAGAAACAATCCTGCGGTCATATTCCCACAATCAATGACTTTTGAGATTTTATCTGTGGAACTACTATGAATTACCCAAAATATGATTATCACAAAAAAAATATTATCAAGAAAATTAAACAAAGCTGGAACTTTACCTGCCGCTCCACAGTGAGTGGTGTATATCCTGTCATAAGAAAATGGCACCTTGGTGTTGGAATTAAAGAGGCAAGAAGACCAACCAGGTCATTGTTCATATATCCAGGATACCGCAATGTGGTTGTGCTTGCAGACATTACAGTAGATACTAAGGAGTTTGTTTGGGCAAATGTAGGATTTGCCAAATGTAAGCGCTCCACAGCAATTCTATTTAGTGCAGTGTTGTCAAGAACAACAACACAATCAGCATTTAGTGTCAGTCTCTTGAGTGTTAAAAGTGAATTGTATGGCTGGACCACCACATCACTTGTCTCCATCTGGTTAGGAAATACACTATATGTCTGAACCAGCTTCTTGCTATAGCGATCATTAAGAGTCTCCAACAAATATGAACCCATACCTTCATTGTAAAATGAGCAAGAAGTCAATAACGGACAATCAAGATAATAAAGACAAATGTTTGAACTCCATTGTGTATATGCCACTAATTGCACTAGTATATAGTGCAGCCACTGACGCTAATGCATTGGAATTGAAACCTAATACTGAAAGTGAATGTGAATGTGATGTAAACCTGATCCTGTTCCTCCGGCAATTGAATGGCACAGAACAAAACCCTCAAGACTATCACTTCCATCAGCTTCTCTATCAATCATGTCCATTATGTCCTCTTCAACACCCTTGCCCTGATCATTACAAAACAAAGAAAATCCCATATTCAAGTTATTCGGACAATGATAGTAGCCCCCATGCAGTAACTTTTGAGGAAACTACAACCTTTGACATAGTACAAGATGTCCACATATAACATTGAGTTATTCTTAGTATAAGACAATGAAGCAACAAACCTGATGATATCCACTTGCCCAGTTATTTCCAGCACCACCACCATGATCTGAAACAAAGATGTTCTCATGGTTGTAAAGATTTCGATATTCGCTATTTTGAATACCATTGATTACCCTAGGCTCCAAATCTATCAATAAAGCTCGTGGTATGTAATGCTGATCATCAGCTTGGTAGAAGAACACATCCTTCCTATCACCACCCTGCAGCATCACGAATTAAATAAACAGATTAAGATAATCCCTTGATTGATACTGTAATAGAGAGCAATCACTAAAAGAAATTTTTCAGTAAAAATACCTGAAGAAAGCTGCAAAAGTTACTAACCACTTATAACACTAGCAATTCTCCACACAGTTGAAGGCAAAACTATGTCCATCACACAATTCTTCAGTACCCAAAGAAGTTGTCAATAATAAAGCATTAAGATGAGCTAATTTTTAAACAACTTGACTATCCCTATAATTCTACAAATGATTTCAAGGTAAATGGAAAGGGCCACCTAGACCATTTTGTTTCCAAGACAAATATCCACACTGAAAAGCTAAACATATATAGTTCATAGACGAAACGAAACTGGTCACGGCGTAATCATTTGCTTACTTAAAAAATTGACCAAAGATACGAACCTAATTGAATTAGTAATTTTTATAAAAGCATACCACAAAACCTGAACTAACATAGAACTAAACTTAATGAATACATTAAGATTGGGAACTGCGAATTCTAAAACTAATCTAACGACAAAACCAGTCGGTAAGTAACTTAGAGTGAACAGTAATGGCTCAGATACCGAAAGACGCGCACAAACTGAAAAGGCCACTTAAAATGGAGATTAACATGCAGTCTCTGCAGAAAATTTCTCAAATAGAAATATAAATTAGAAACGTAAAAAAGAAAGAAAGTTGGTGAAGCGATAGGACCTGTGTAGCGAAATCCTCAAGAATGCCATCTTTGCTGATACCGTGCTCGAGGCAGAGCTGCTTCCAAAATTCCATGCCGATCTGGTTCCCGCATTGTCCTACCTGCAGCGTTATGATTTCTCGAGGCATTCTAAATTAGGGTTTCAGATTGAGAATATGAGTAGTAGGTGGCGCGTATGGATTTTAAAAAAAGGAGTAGAGAGGAGAGGGAAAGAAATGAATCCCCCGGTATGTTTTGAGTTGCAGGCAATTTGTATGGTTACTGGAGATGGCAGCTTAGCTGCATCGACTTACTAGCGTGCGCAACATGGCTGCTTTACTCATGGGCCGGGCCACATACATAGATGCAGTTGGGTTTTTTTTTTATCAAATTGAAGGTTTCGTTTGTTTTTCCAAAAATATTTTCTTTGAGAATATATATTTTTTTTCATCTTTTGATGTTTGAAGTATTAAAAAAATTAGTCATAAAAAATATTTTTCTGATTAATAAAAAAATTAAACCATTTTTAGGAAAAATGACTTTTTTTTAAAAAATATTCATTTTTAAAATTTTGACAAACTCATTCAAATAAAAAATAAATCTTATAAACATATATATTTATTATTATTAATTATATTTAACTATTGATATCTATCATTAGTCACTGTTGATTAATAATGATAGTCACTCATAAAATTTTTATTTTCAATGTATTTTTTATATTAAACAATAAAATCAAAATTAGTGTTTGATTGTCTATAATTAGAGGTGAATAATTTAGTTTAATTCGATGTTATTTAAATTTAAATTTAAATTGAATCAAATTCATTAAAATTTTCAATAAAATGATATTTATTTAGATAAATGATATAAATACAACTTATTCTTAAATATAATTAAAACATAGTCTATATCTATCTATGTAATTAATATCTAATTAAGTATTCTGTTTATAAACAATTGAAATAATATAATTTTCCTATTAAAAAGAATGTTATTGTAACTTTTTTCTAAAAAATTAAATTAAATTAAATTTAACTTATTTAATTTTGATTACAAAAATTTCAATTCAATCTTGATATGTAAAAATATAAAATTGGTTTTAATGCAAATCTAACTGATTACTGAACAAATGGAATCACAACCCTAGCTATCATAGTTTTCAGAATCAGATCGATAAAATAGAAAATTGGGCAAATAATTTGGTTCAGTTTAATATTAAAAATTATCCTCTTAAAAAACCTATCAAATTTGAAAAAATAGGCCAAAACTGAAACCAGATCAAACCGGTTTAATTTAAATTTATATTATTTTTGTGAAAAATTTAAAATTTTTAAAAAAATTACACTATTTTACTCAAATTTTAAATTAAAAAAATAATTTTTATTATTTTATCATATTAAATATTTTTCATATATTTTTAAAAAAATTTTAAAAAATAAATTATTAAATCAAACTAATTAAATTGACATCAATCATTCAAACTCTTTGTTTTTATTTTTTATTTTTCAAATAATGTTGGATTAGAGTCAATGTGACGACAAGGCAAGGCGAGAAGACTCGAAAAGCCAAACTTACTTCGTTTACATCGGACATTATTTTATAGGAACTTATGATATTACTTTTTATTGTGTATCTGTAATATTTTTTTTTTTTGGGTTCATTCAGTAGTTTCAAAGAGAATATTTTTCAAATATAGTAACATCCTTACCATGTTAATTAAAAAAAAATTACAGTAAAATGCTTGTGAGACATTTCAATTTATTTTAAGAAAGCTCAACTTACTAAAAAGGCTTAATAAATTATTTCTCAATTTCGAGGAAGGTGACTGATGAGACAGAAATTGGACTTTTCTTTGGACTTCCAACTTTTTTATAATCAAATTTTAAAAAAATTATACATTTTCTAGTAAGTTAGATTTCTTCCACTAACTCTTACGACCAAATATATCTTTCCGATTTCTTTTTTAAAAGTAAAGAGATATATATAAATAGTCACAGTATTTTTAAAAAAAAATTATTTACCTAATATAGAGTGCTAATATAAATTTGATTCTTAATATAACTATACATTAACCTAATTTTAAATTTATAAATATTATATTTCATATGAATTTTCTTTGACGATTTCATTAAATATGTATTATGATACTATGAAAATTGAAAATTAAAATTTATATAACACACTAAATCATATTTAAGAGATAATAATTAATGACTTATAATAATTAAACTAAACAATCAACTTTAACTCACAAAATTCTCATAAATTTAAAAAAACAATACAATAATTCTAATAAAACTCTTAATAAATTAATTTATGGCATTAATTGTTGTCAACCGCAAATTACTGAATACTATCTAGAAGTCGAGAAATAAATATTGAGACTACAATACTGAAGACAGGAGTATCATTTCTCTTTAGGGTCCAAAATTCACAGAAAGACAGTGCTTTACGGATCCTCTCTGCTCCACATGTGCTATGAACCAAAAATTCAAGCCACTCTCTCAGACATAAGCTTTTATTTTTCTGTATAATGATTTGTTTAGGGGGTCCATCAAAGTTTTTATGCTTCACAAGGAATGACTAATGACAAACTGTGGAAGATCATTAATTAAAAGCATAATATAATTTGATAGATTGACTTCAAAGAAAGATCAATAATATGAAAATAGTCTATTTCAGATGCAAAATCTTAAGAATAGAGGCAAAATTATCAGAGAGTAAAAGATCCCTCGATTGATCACATTAACAAGTTTTGCTTTTAAAACATTAATTAGTTTAAGTACCCAAAATACATCCTCACCGATTAATAACAATAAAACGATCAATAGTACCATATGTATCTTTATCCAGAAAACAGAAAAGCACACATATGTATTACACTATCACTCAGATAGGACCATAAATTAGAAAGCAGAAAGAAAGGGTTTAGTGAGGCCAAAGAAAAGCTCCCATGGCAAACTTTCTCTTGTGTTCAATATCTCCGGTGGCGGGCAGGCCATACTGTTTAAGCAAGCAGTCAAGCTTCCACTCAGGCATCGTCTCGTACTCGGCTTCGGTGTATCTGGGGTAGTGCAATGGCATCTGAAAGTAGCTACACTGATCCTTTACGTGATCCACGTTTGGTCGACCGGCTATGTTTGCAGCTGCTGCTGGCCTCGCTACCGACTCCATACTATGAGTTTTGCTGTCTTGGGCAACTATGCAGTTTGTTGTAGCAATTGATGTGTTTAGGGCCCCTTTTATATAGCATTTACACCTCATTTTGATATTCAGATTTAGAAAAAAAAAAAAAGAATCAATAGAATTAAATTTCCTTTTAATGGTTTTTTTTATTTTGAAAGTTTTTAAATAAAAAAGTTAAAATTTTTCAATTAAAAAAAATAATTTAATAAAAAATAAATTAAATAAAAAGATATAAAATTTTTAAAAAATTATTTTAAGTAAAAATTTAAATAAATTTACTAAAATATCCTTTTAACTTAAATTGACACTATATTTATTTTAAATAATAAATAGTTTAAAAAATAAAATGATTTTAATTTATTATAAATTTATTTAAATAATAAATTTTAATTAAATATTATTAATGTAAAATTTATTATAAATAAAATAATCCTATCAATATAATTTTTTTATGCAATTTAATTCACATGGGACCCTAATGAATGAATATGTGTCATTGAATGGTAGGTAAGAGGTTTGAAAGTTGAAGAAAGAGAAGCATTAGTTATAAGCTCGTTTTCATTTTTATCATCCAGGTTTTTGTGAATGCACTGAATGGATGCAAATAATTTTATTTAGATTAATTGAAAACATATAACACACACACACACACACACACACACATATATATATATATATATATATATATATATATATATATGATAAAATCAAAAAATTCTTACTTCAAGAATAAAAAAATTGCAATTTATTACTAAGAAAACAAATGTATACTCAGGAGAAAAAATAAATTATATTAATTGACTATAAATACATATCACAGAAGTCTTAATTTAAAATTAATATGATTTATAATGGAGACTAAGTATGGTGTATTAAACTGGAAGAATTAAATATTTTAATGAATTTTAAAAATTTAGAAGTATTCAATAACGATTTTTAAAAATTTTTTAAAGAAAGATTTTAAAAAGTTAAGGGGTATCCAATAAAAATTTTTAAAAAATTTTAAAAAGTTTATAAAAATCAAAAGATATTTAACAAAATATTTTTAAAGAATTTTATGAAATCTATAAAAAATAGAGTTTATGTAATTAAAACTTCTATAAAATCTATAAAAGTTTATAAATATTAAAAAAGTTATTGACTTTTAAAATTTATGGACTTTTTATAGATTTTTTTTATGACTCTTTAAAATAAAACATATAAAAAATTTTATTTTCACATTCTCTCAAAATTTTTCAAGACTTTTTATAGATTTTGAAAGTAAAATCCTTCAAAATCATTCATAACTATTATAACTTCTATAAAAATCATTAAAAAATCTATAAACTCTATAAAAATTATTCACTTGAAAATGTCTATAAAAGTATTAATTGAATACATTCCTAAAAAATGTGGACACTTGGGAGGAAGAAAATATTCCTATGTTTTATGGAATTCTTAAATTGTACAAGACTTTTTTTTTTTATAAAGGACGTCTATTTTAAAAATGGATATCAATTATAGGTACGATATAGAAGGGCCAGCACTTTTTTTCCCGGTTTACCATACGAAGGACTAAACTCCTTACAAGCAAGAGCAAGATAAAATATATAAGAGGATTTCTGATCCATTATTGAAATAAAAATAATGAATAGATCCATGATTTTTAGTAAATTTAACATTCTTATTTAGAATCACTTTATTGAAAAAGTAAATTTTAAAAAAGTATTTTTAAAAATATAAGATTTTTATGTTTAGTTAAATATAAAAATTTTCTGAAAATTTAAAATTAATATACTTGATTTGTACTTAGAAAAATTGAAAATTATTAATTTAAATTACTATTATGTCCCTAATGTAATTGTATATTTCTTTAATGTGTTATTGTAAATTGCTTCCTTCTAGATAATGTTAAACAAGCCATGATTGCAAATTATTGAACAATCAATATTAAGTAAAATATATGATAAAAATAACATTTATTGACATTAAAAAATATATAATAATTATCATTAAGTTTAATATATATATATATAATCTCTTTAAAATACTAAAGGTAGTATATTATTCAGGTTGGATTGTGGTGAAATAATTCTATCCAATTATGCGAGTGACAAAATCCAATGAACCCCTAACTTTACAGTCCCACCAACTGCATTAACTCTAATTAGTTGCAAAGGAAAACAGCGTGAACAAACCATCTTGGATGCCCCATGTAAGGTTGAGAGCAAGCAGCTATATTGCCCAAAACATAGCCAGTATCAATATTCTTTTGCCACTACTGCTATAATATAACTAGAATTCTATCACATGTTAGAGCTAACAAAATTCATCATTTTAATATTTTTATTGAAAATGTGTCCTTTTCTTTTACAAATTTTTCATGTATCCATGCATCATGTACACATGTATTTCTCATTTGAATAACTATAAGACGATTTTGTTAACATCATGCACAAAACGAAAAGAAACAAAATAAGAAAATACTATAAACCAGAAAAATAAAGGGGGCTGTAATTTGCTGTGCATCATGTACCGCAATCAATAACAAAATAAATAAAACATACCTGAGAAGTTTGCCATGATAAGTTTGTTGCGTACTTGCTGCGTAGCTCTAGTTTTAATTAGGTTTGTGTTAAAAAGTAAATATAAAAATTTTGGTTTGGTAAATAAAATCACATATAAGGTTGTATATGTTAATATATTGTATTAATTAAGAATATAATTGTCTATGTATAATTATATAATTTATAATATATATGAGAAAATAATTTTTTTCACCTCTTGAGGTGGAAAAAATATTATTTCATTTGGATGAAAAAGTAAAGGTTATAATACACATATTCAGGAATTTAACTTTTCTAAAAATATAATAATTATGTGCAAATCAAACATTAAAATTTAATATTTTTAAACTATTTTTCCTTAACAATCCAACAACTAAACGCTCTCAAAAAGGTTTTTGGCCATTATTGATATAAAAATAATGAATAGATCCATGATTTTTAGTGAACTCCAAAATGATATATGTCATGATATAACCGAGAGGTTTCTAGTGTTCTAGTGTGATGTGATATAGGTGACCAATGGCTTGGTTTTTTTCGGTTGATGCATTTTTTGGATCGCATCGGTTTGGATTATTCATTAAATTGCATATGTAGAAAGGATTTTTTTGTCGGGTTTGAATTGAATTCAGGTTTACTCTTAAATTTGATATTTTGGATTAGACCATTTATTATTCAATTTTAAAATATCAATTTGAATTTTTTTATCATTTATATAATATTTTCTCATAATTTATTGAGAGAGAAATGATAATTTTATCTTAAAAAATTAACTTTAGTAATATAGATTTTATATAAAATGAAACTTGATTAAAAATTTTTATTTTTATTTAAATACTTAACAAGTTAAATATAATTTACATTTTAAGCAAATGACTATATATAATAAAAATAATTGAATTAAGTCTACATAAAATTATGTTCAAGTCATATATTATAATTTAAATTAATTTACAAACAAACATATAATGCTCAATGATAGAAAATCATTTATTATAAAAAATTTGATGTACTATGATAAAAATTTATGTGATAAAATTATATTAGTCTTAATATGTGATTTTATCATAACAAAAATCAAATTTATTACAATTAGTACAAAAAAATAAGTAAAATTATGATAAATTTCTTTTACATATTAAATCATTTAAAAAAATTATGGCAAAAATTTATATTAATTACTCAAAAATTCAAATATTGATGCAATTTTAAATTATATACAAAACTTCGAATTGAGTCAATTACACTGTAATTTGATAAATTAATTTTAATTACACCTTAAATAAAAAATATAATTTAGTAAAATATATTTAAACTCAGTTAATTATTATACTTTTCAAATAATTCAATTAAATCTAAAATTAAGTTTATGACTTAATTAATATACTACTTTTATTTTTATTCAATTTAATCTTTTTTACTTAATTAAATTTATTATGTACTTGTGTTTGATGAATTTTAATTTTATATTTAAATTAAAAATTTTAAAATTCAAATTTAGAATTTAAAAAATCTCTCAATCTTTATTTTTTTAAAAAAAATCTCCCAATCTTCCTAAAAAAATTAAGTTTATGTTTTAAATAATAAAATTTTAAACTATTCAAATAAAAACTTCTAACAAATATTTAAAATATCAACCACATGAATTTAATTAAGATAATATTTTTATTTTTTATTCAATTTAATATCATTTTTGCTTAATTAAATTTGTTTTGTATTTTTAGGTGATAAATTTTAATTTTATATTTAATTTAAAAAATAAAAAATTTTAAAATTTAAATTTATAATTCATAAAATGTCTGAATCTCTTCTTAAAAATTAATTATTATATTTTAAATAATTAATATTTAAACTATTTAAATAAAAGTTTAAAAATATTTTAAAATTATTTACATGAACTTAACTAAGATGATACTTTTATTTTATATTCAATTTAATCCCTTTTTTATTTAAATAAATTTATTATATATTTTTATACGAAAATTTTTAATTTTATATTTAAATCTATAAATTTCTAAATTTATAATTCATAAAATCTCTCAATATCACATATAAAAATTTTTTCTCTCAATCTATCCTTAAAAATTTAATTTTTATATTTTAAATAATAAATTATTGAAATCATTTAATAAAACTTTAAGAAGTATTTGCAAAATCAATTACATGAGTTTAATTGAGATGATGTTTTTATTGTATTCAATTTAATCTCATTTTTTAGTTAATTAAATTTGTTATATACTTTTATTCAATAATTTTATATTTAAATTTAAAAATCTAAAAATTTTGAAATTTAAATTTATAATTTATAAAGTTCTCAATCTCTCATTTTAAAAAAATTTCTTTCATTCTTTCCTTAAAAAAATTAATTTATATATTTTAAATAATAAATTATTTAAACCATTTAAAATAAAAATTTTTAAGTAATATTTAAAACATCAATTACATTATATGAATATGAACATTGTCAAAAAATTTATCTTTAAAATAAAAATGAAGGATTTATTAATTTATTATTTAAATATATAAAAATAAAATTTATAAATTTAAAACATAAAATTAGTATAAAACTATTTATTTATCAACTAAAATAAAAAATAAAATTTTGGCATTTTTGTGAAAAGTATTTAAATTGAGTAAACATAAAAATATTATCTTAGTAAGATTTAAATTTAGTTTTAAATTTGATAGAACTAATTCAAAAAAATATAAAAGTCAATTAAGTCTAAATATATGCCTTATTAAATACTTATTTTGACTTGGCGTATAATTGAACTCAATTCATCAAATTATGGTGTAATTGACTTAATTAAAAACTTTAGATATAATTAAAAATTCACGAAAAAGTTTAAATTTTCTTAATCATTAAGCCCATAAATTTTTAATTCAAAAATTTTTATAATAATAAATGAGCATATAAAATAAATTATGACATATATTTTTTTATCATAATATTTTATTACAATGTAGTACCCACCGAATTTCATATAACCCATCGAATTACATATAAGAAGAAGTAATATTGTTATAATAATATCTATCATTGTATTAAATAATTTAACAATTACGATAAAATTATTTTATCACAATAAATATTTTTTATTATTAAATAATTTATTATAATAAATAATAAATTATAATTTAAGCATATAAAAAATCATAATAAAATTAATAAATTTATTAAAATATAAAAATTTCATTATATTTTAAATAAAAATATCAAAGTTAAATTTAAATTTAATTAAATAATCTAATATTTTTAAGAATAAATTTCTTTCTTTTTTATTTTAATCATTCTACTTTTTATGAGTAATATTTTTTTATATTGTCATTTGATCAATTAAATTAGGTTATAAGTTGATCTATTCAGGTCAATTTCTGACCTATCCTATCGAATTGACTATTACTCAATCTAACCTAACTCAAAATTTTTTAAATTAGTTCGGATTTGCTCCGAATTGAGCTCGAATAAGGTCAAAAATTGTTCTTCTAGATCTGATCCTAAATCTCTCGAGTTTAAACCCCATCAAGCATAGTGGTTTCTTTTATAGAGATTTATAAAATTCTTCCGCCCCCTCGCTCATTATTGACAACTAACAATATGCCGTGGCCCGATAATCTAACCATGCGACATGGTTAAAAAAAAAAAAAGCAAACATTAGACTTGATTTGCCGATAGCAACCTTTTAATTATCTCCTCAAGGTTAGTGCTAATGGCATATTCTCACTTCCCCAATCTTCTATCATTACGAACCTATCTATTTATCTGGAAACGGCATTTTTTTTTTCTTTTTTTTGATCTGGAAAACGACATCGATATAATTGTTACCCTATAAGGAAAAGGATAACCATCCTTTGGATAATTGTTCCTTCCTTCTTTTTCACAATAGCTTTCCTGATTGGCTAGATCCACTGAATAATTCAGTACCATTGGCCCTGTCGAGTCAATGCAAACACTAACTAGTTCAATTCTTCTTGTCCACACATTATCTCTGGATAATATCAATGAGCGCATCAATATCTGCATACACTGTTCATTATGATGGCAAATGGCGTTATTGACACGGCTATAGCCAAAACAATTGGTCGTGAAGAGCATAGAATAACTAGAAAACAATATAGGCCACTTATGATGGCTTGACCTCTTCTGCCATAGATGTCTTGGCAGGTGGTTGCAACTGCAGGCAATTGACGACCCAAGACCCACCTAAAATCAAGTTAGCCAGATATATTTCATTACTATATACATATTTATAAAATATATTTTCGCACATACCAGTGCACTTGCTTGTTCTATATCTCTTCGGTCTCTCTTCTTTCTTTCCATGGCCAGTAGGCTACCATCAATGCAGCATTATCCACTAGCACGGCATATGCCAGATCAAATAAGTCCATGAACACAACAATTGATGATTTTTCTTAGCACTTTAGCAGTTCACCAGGACACGTGCTAGCGTTTTACAGTACTTATTTCAACTCAAAACAACCATAGTATTGTTAGCTTTCAAACACATGAATATACATCATGAGTTTGTTCCTTTTTCAACAGAAACATCTATGAGACTCTTTGGATCTGCTTTTCCGGCGGAATGCAGATCCACAAGCATGCGTGCGGGTGCAAAATACGTGTAGTGACATCATGCAAATAACAATTCCAAGAAGAGCTGCACCAACACAAGAAAAAAGTGAGGAGTTTGCATAGGCAGTTTAACATTACCTGGCCAAGGCTTCAAAGGATGTTTTTCACATTACTTGGTTGCCTAGCTCAAAAGCAACTTTGAAGGCATCGAAATAAGAAGAGAGGAAGCAAGAAAAAAACACAGGGAGGCGGTAGGGAGGGATAAGCATGGAATTTACCTGCAATGTTGGCCTGAAATTAAAGTGGAACACGGATACAACCATGGTCAATAGCATTGCCATTGAAGTTGAATACACCTAAAGTAAGTTCAGAGAAAAAAATAGCAGTCAGAAGAATTTTGAATACATTTCATCTGAATGCATGAATCTTGGTTTGAAAAGAAAACATACAAAGAAACTAAGGAAACAACTCCTAGCCAAAAAAGTACACAGCACAAATTTATGAAGAACTCTCTCTCTCTCTCATACATAACAAAAAACCAAGTAGAATAAAGGAGAAACCTTGACAATGTTAGCGGCATATTCATTAACCATGATACTAGAAGTCCAGAACACCCAAGATTTAACACCACCATCCACGTTGTGATGGTGTATCCGTTGAAAAGGCGTAGCCACCATGGTCCAAGAGAAGCCGAGCCATGTTAAAAATTGCACCAAACCTGGATAAAGAATGTCCACTAATGAATTTATCCCCATACAGCTTCAAGGAACCAAATAGTAAGAATTTCTTTCTTCGGGAAAAATCACTGCCTCGAGACAGGAGAATTAATCCACTCTCTCTCTCCTCCCTCCCCAGTATTATTGTCCGAACATCACAGATAGATTTTGGCAGGGAAACTTGCACCTAATCTGTAGAAAAGCAAATTATCAATATTCTTACTCGCCTTGTCTTTATCATCAATATTATCAAGGTCGCCTGATCCCAAGATGGATCAGAGAAAGTCTAACAAACTTTTCACAGACATCATGCTCTGCCTTTTACTAGAGAACTGAGAATCTCCATACATGACACAGAAAATCATTGTAGAAGCCATCGAAGTTGGATGAGCTCTAAATCACCAAAGGAAAAACCCAACTATGTCACTAGAAATCCATTTTGCATAGTTATTAACAAAGGAATTAATGATTTTCTTGGGCTTTTAGATGCAATATGATTGACTGTTTTAATTGATATTCTTGTTCTTCTTTCTCCTTGTTAATGTCAGTACAATTTGAGAGTTAAAAAAATATTTTTGCTGTAAAGGGACAATATGAAATAACAAATTGTTTGAGAATTTTATATTCAACATATAGTCAACATCTTCTTAGAGTAGAGTTATGACAAGAAGAAGAGTGGAAAGAAAGGATACCTATGTATACAATTGTACATGCTGTCCGTATAAACTATCATTATTCTTCTTCATCAGGAATTCTGAGTAAAAACCGGCTAATGCAGAAAGACAAGCGAACAAAATTCCTAACATGTACCCCTGAATTGGGGCAGAGAAAAGGGAGTCACATGAAGCCTCTCCACAGCCCTTTACCTCTATCAACAGACACCAGACTTGAGTCATTCCAACAGTGATGGGAAGAATCTTACATTAGGGGAAAAAGGGGTTTTCCAACTCTTGTTTCATTTTACACCTTATCAAAGTCTATGATCTAGTCATACAAGATAAAGCATCACCTCAAATTTGTGTATTTAGACAGCAATTTTCCTCCCAACAACATTAGTTTAAGTTAACAACGACCAAATACAAATTCCATTATCATATTGATTATCATAACAAATTATTTCCAGAAATTTCAATGCAAACATAACAGCTGAAAAAAATTTCTCTTATGTCACAATGTAAGCCAATAGCGTAGTTTTTAGGACATCTTTGGCATCTAAAAGTTTTTGTGGGAGCAGAAATTCAATGAAGAAAAAATCAATAACATGTTGAATGTGCAGATAAGAACAAAGAACAAAACAGACGTCTGTTTTGATGCACCTGGCTTGTGGTAGTTCCAACGGCCAATAAAACAATAGCCATCCATTGCAGATTGGAAAGCTTCTTTCTAAGGAACAGGCTAAACAGGAAACAAGAATATCTAGTCATCCGCAAGCATTAAACCAACCCAAGAAAGGAGAAAAAGCAGCAAAACTAGTAACCTGAATAAAATTCCAGTAGTGACAATCTTGAGATTGCCCATAATTTGGAAGGTAGAAGTATCTATATAAATCAAGGTTGCAAATTGAACATTGTTGTGGATCAAGTAAATAATGGAAGGAACAGGAAATAATCGGACGGTATTCCAATCCGTAGTCATCTTCGGAACAGGCGATTCCTGGCAATGTCTCCATAAAAGAAAGCTGGAAACTACAAGCTGCACAAAATTTTAAACTAAATTACAGAGCAATTAGTCAGCATAAGCAATGTGAAGTGTGAAAAAGTACCTTAAACAGTTCAGCAAGAAAAGGAACGGTGGCGTAGTCGTAGCTATAATTCCCATTGCTTTGTGACAATGAAGTTACGATCCCTTGCAAATTAGGTGCTGCTATTAAAATAATCGTAGTGGAAGATGGAGAGATTTAGGGTTCGGTTTTGGAATCTGACCTGAGAACTGGTGAAAATGGTGAGGACAGAAGCTACAGCATACCACTGCATTTCTATTTCTTCTCCGATACGCAAAAGGCAGGATAGGGGAAATACTACTACGCCATAGGTTCAGGCCAAACGCTGCGTTTTTTTTTTTTGTCCGTTGCAACCACGTTTTTTTTTTCTTTTCTTTTTTTTTTTTAACATGGTTTTTCTTAAAGATTTTTTTATAAAAAATAATTTATTAATAGAAAATACTTTTAAAAGAAAGTTTTTTTTGAGAAACATGTTTTGTAAAAAATATATTTTCTTTATTTGGAATATATTGAAAAAATATTAATTTTTTATTTATAATTAGACCACAAATATTTAATTACTATTATTTTATTTATTATAAAAATATATTAAAAATAAAAATTTTCATGGCCATCTATTGCAGCCAATGATTGATGATGTTTATATTTGATCAAGATGACTAGTGATATGGCTCTAGAATGAGATTCTCTTTCAGTTGATAAAAAAAAAAGACTAGTGATAATAAATACACCAATATATATATTTTATGATTTTTTTATTTATATGAATTTAATAAAATCTAAAAAATAATTTAATTTTTCATTACCAAAAAAATATTTTATATTGCTCAATTTTTCTAAACATGTTAAACATAAAATATTTTTCACAAAACAAATTGAGCCTAAATAGGTTTATTTTTCAGTTTTTTCCTAAAAATTTTAACAAATTTTTTCGAGTTGCATTATAAAAATTGGAAAACAAACAGACAGACATCTGACGTTAGGAAATTCATACCAAAACACATATTATTTTGATTTGAGTTTGATGAGTTGTAATATTTGGTTAGAAGTTAGAAATCGTTTATTATTTATTTTTAGAGTAAGAAAAGCGCGTAAAAATGCGAATCAAAATTCAGTTACAGGAGGGGGAACACTTCAACAATCCAAAATCCATCTGACAAGTGTTGGGGCAAATATTATTCTACTTCAATAAATAATAAAAATCCTTCCATAATCAAACACGAAAAATACATGAGTTTTCTAAAATTCCAAAAATTATTATATGTGCTTTCTGTCTGATGTAACATTAACTTGCTCAGGAGATTAACCCATTTTGTAGGGGTGGGGGAAATTGTTGATTTCTGCTGGATTTGCAGCAATCTGGTAGAAATCAACTATTCTCTTCTCTACCAATACTTCTGGACAATCTCCAATTTTTATTTTCCTGGTAACTCATATTCGTTTGTTGATTTTAGCTCGAACTTTTATGTTGTTAACAATAGATATTTGTTCAATTGCAATACCATTTTGCAGATATTCTGAAGCTAGTTGAAAAATGGAACAATTCCGGCAGATTGGAGAGGTAATGGGAAGTTTGAAGGCATTGATGCTATTTCGCGACAATATCCAGATCAATCAACGACAATGCTGTTTGTTGTTTGACATATTCGGTTGTGCATATGATTCCATTGCGGAAGAGTTGAAGCAGAACCTGAGAATTGAAGATAAGCACACAAAATGGGGAATATTAGAACAACCATTAAGAGAAATACATAGAATATTCAAAGAAGGAGAAGGTTACATCAATCAATGCTTGGAAATCAAAGACTGGTGGACCAAAGCCATTGTACTTTCGCAGAATTCAGATTGTGTTCAGTTTTACATACACAACTTACTCACCTACATTCCCATTGTCATCGAAGCCATCGAAACTGCTGGAGAATTTTCAGGGTGGGATCAGTATGAGATACAGAAGAAGAGGGCTGTAAACTCCAACAAGTATCAAAAGCAATGGAAAGACCCTCAGCTATTTCAGTGGAAATATGGAAAGCAGTATCTCGTTACCCAGGATTTGTGCCATCGATTAGACACGGTTTGGAAAGAGGATAGGTGGATTCTACTCAACAAAATCCAGGAAAAGAAGATTTCCTGCTCAACAAAGCACCAACAGCAGCTCACAGATCTTCTTCTGAAGACTTTGGAACCATCAGAACATCAGAATGGGAAACTTTTGCCAAGTTCAGTCTTAGTTGGATCGAAAGATTACCATGTGAGGCGACGCCTTGGTTATGGGAGTCAATATAAGGAGATCCTATGGTTGGGTGAAAGCCTTGTCCTAAGACACTTTTTTGGTGATATTGAACATCTTGTTCCTGAAATTTCTTCACTGTTAACTCTTTCCCACCCAAACATATTGCACTTCTTTTGCGGATTCACCGATGAGGAAAAGAAAGAGTGTTTTCTGGTTACAGAACTAATGAGTAGAGATCTCTGCAGCTACATCAAAGAGATTTGTGGACCCAGAAAGAGAATTCCTTTTTCTCTTCCTGTTGCACTTGATCTTATGCTACAAATTGCCAGAGGAATGGAATATCTCCACGCGGAGAAAATATACCATGGTAATTTGAACCCTTCTAACATTCTTGTTAAACCAAGAAGCATAAGCACAGAAGGATACCTGCGTGCAAAGGTATCAGGGTTTGGGCTCAAATCAGTTAAGAACTTCTCTCCGAAAAACTCTTTGAATCAGAATGAAACCTTCTCTTTCATTTGGCATGCACCAGAAGTTTTGGAACAACAAGAACAGACAGGAAAAGCCCAGAATTCCAAGTACACTGAAAAATCTGATGTGTACAGCTTTGGGATGGTTTGCTTTGAACTTTTGACTGGGAAAGTTCCGTTTGAGGATAGCCATCTTCAAGGAGACAAAATGAGCAGAAACATTAGAGCAGGAGAAAGGCCATTGTTCCCATTAAATTCACCAAAATACGTAACCAGCTTGACAAAGAGATGTTGGCAAGCTGACCCAAATCAACGGCCAAGTTTCTCATCCATCTGTAGGATTCTTCGCTATATAAAACGCTTCC
>CATIWR010191536.1:0-26991 GCA_949677035.1 Omphalea diandra
TATATATATTTTTTTTTATATATAATTTATATATATATTATATATATATATATATATATATATATATATATATATATATATATATATATATATATATATTTAAGTAAATTTCAAGCTCTCCTAAGAGAGGGTTATGTGAGAAATTCTTAAAAAATATAGTTATGTGAAATCATATATTACTAATCATAATAATTAGGTATTAAATGATATATTTTTTCATATTATTTAATATTTATTATCGTTACATAATAATTAAATATTAAATGATATATATTAAACATTATTATAAATTATATATACATATATATATATATTGAGAGAGAAAAGTTTAATTCAATTATAAAATGCAAATCTCGAAACTTGATTCCAATTTAATTTTATGAGCTACGTTCTATTTAATTAAATATAGGAAATATTATGGCTTGATTTTATTATTTATATAAAAATTATTACCATCATAAATATAAATTGATTGAATTCAAATTTGAGAATAACTAATTTTGACTAAATATTAAATATGTGAAATAATAAAACCACTAAAAACTCGATTCTATTTTTAAAAAATTCAAGTTAAGTATCAAAGCGAAACTTGACATGCAACTTGAACTGAGCTTAATAGGGATGACAATGAGAATACAATTTTTTATGTTTTGTAAGGATCTGTCCTGATGGGGTGGTGAATCCCTATCCTTTCACCCCCATAGGGTAAAGGTGAGGATTACACCCCACCCCATGGGTGTTTACAGAGACTCTTGAAGTAGATCTCTGTGATGACTCAAAAATATTAAATATATTTTTATAAATTTTTATATTTATTGGATATATATAAATATTTTATGTGTATAGTTATATATTTGTATATATTTATTAATTTATAATATGTAATATTTTTATTTTATAATATAATAAATTATATTTTTTAAAAAAAATTAATTTGAAAGTAATAGAAAAATAGAAAAATAGTCATGTGAAGAATCTCCAGGGGACGATAAATCCTCGTAGAAGTGGAGAAGGGAAAAAATTCCTCCCATTAGGAAGGTGAAGTAGGTGATGGATGATAGTCCCCGCCTCTTTGCTGTTCCTAGAGCTTAACTTGATTAATATCAATATAATCTTAAATTTCAGTATGTTATGAATTGTATTGGCTCACTGACACCTAAAATCTATAGTGGCAGAATGATGAAATATCGCATAATTTTTAAAGTTAAAGATTTAATTAGTATTATTTTTAATTTAATTATTATTTATACAGTGGATTTATTTTGGCCACGAAATGATATCAGTGGTTTGATCAGATCAAATAATGCATACCATTATAATTTGATTGCAATTAATTTGAATTAAATCTACAAAATGGAGCAAATCCACTATCCAAAATGAGTTAATAGTAATAAATTATTATATTAATAAATATTTGATTGGATCATATTTTTAATAAATTTTGAATTAAATTAACAAAATGAAGGAAATCCACTATCCAAAAATGATTTATTTATAATAAATTATTATATGAATAAAATTTTAATTAGTTGATATCACAATCAGGGATATGAAATTTCTAATTCAAATTCTTCTAATAAAAAAAAAAAACTTAGTGCATGATATCAATTAGGGATAATTATTGTAAATATCTAATGTCTGATATATTTAATTAAATCGTCTTTTAAGTTTTAAAATTCCACTAAAAATCTCATGAAATTTGACACATTACATTATTTAGTCATTTTATCATTAAAACGAGCATTTATCAATTAAATTCTTATGAAATAATAACTGTCTTCAAATATAGACCTAATTTTTGCTCTTCAATACACATAAAATCTAACAACTAAAAAACACCAAATATTCTAACATCAAAAATAGTAAAATCATCATAACAATCAAGATGCAAAAATTCAAACTCATTATTCTGAAAACCTTGCTTTATCATCATCATCAATTCTCTGTTTTACAAAGTAAAAATCTCATTTCAAAATCAAATTTTGAAACAAAGAAAAACCTATTAGATCTCGAAATAAATACAAAAAAATATATTATATCTTCAAATAATAAACAACAGGATTCCAAACAAAATCAAGAACAATAACAATAAAAATACTTGTTGCAAAGAAGACAAATCTGGAACGTCCATCTAAATAGTTTGCGCCTCACACACCCCAGAAAAAGAGAAAAAACCCATTTCAAGATAAGAGTTTTTTTTCTTCAAATTAGTTTCAATCAATCAAAAGCTTAATCAAGCCTTGAACCCCAGTCCATGCTTGCCCCGCACGCACCCTGGCTTCACATGCGAATAAGGATTCCACTCCCTTATCCTCTGCCTATCTAATTCGCACTCACATTTCATGACCCTAGCCTTACCCATTTGCATCATTAGGCACACACGACAGAGGAAAACCTGATTGACAAACCGTCGCTACCTTGAGAATCGTAGTAACAAATCAATGCTATAATTCCACAAATAACTCAATGACATTACATGCAAATTCAAACAATTCCAAATTTTCGATAAAGGTAAAAATTTTGTAATGACAATGAATTCAGCAGGAAGTCAAATCCAAATTCCACTACTTTCCACGATTGGGTATCAAATAAAAATAAATATATCAATGTATATGATTAATTTTGATTTTAAATATAATTTTAATTAAATATTTATTATTTACTAAATAATTATATTAATAATATAATTTTGTATAAGTGTCAATATAATATATTTTTATTTGATTACATGATAAAATAAGTTAATAATTAAATATTTAATTTATTAATTAATTAATAATCTAATAATATAAAAAATTTTACATAAAAATAATTTTAAAAATTTAATGATAGAGAAAACTTTTCATATTCATAATAATTAATATTTAATTTTTATATAATAATAAAAACTAGAAATGTCGATAAGAAAATTGAATTAGAAATTTTCTTATTTTACATAAAAAAATTATATTATTATTAAATTTTATTATAACAATTTAATTATAATTTTTTTTATTATTTTATTTTCTTAATAATAATTTTATAAGATAATATATATCATAAAGTAATAACAAATTTTAATTATTGTTTATAAATTAATTTTAATAATTTAATTAATTAATTAAAATATATAATAAATTTATTATTATAAAGCCAAACAAGTCTACATGAATACTTTCAGGTTTGCTGCCCGCGACTTGAGGGAGCCGAGAAGCCCAAAAGCCACGCCAATTAATGGACACTCGCAGGGCGTTTGATTCTCCATCATGGCTGCGTATCGCGTACACTTCCCTTCCGACCTTTCATTTCCTTGGCGCGCTTTTCTATATTTATTTCACCAAACTTTCCAGAACACCAACGTTCTCTGTGTATTAGCGAGGTCTGTCCATTTGGATTAGCCTGTTTTTTGCATTTATAAGATATTCTGTCTTTAAGCACTTGGAGTTTAGGATTTTTGTTTTTTGGGGGTCAAATTTAACTAAAAATGCAATTATAGATTGAATTGCAAGTACTATAAATCTAGAAGATACTATAAGGGGTTTAAATCAAAATGGACACACATACACACGTCTCTGGTGTGAATCAACTTGAATTGCTACCTATAAGTAAAAATATTCAAATATTACTTGTCTTTAGCATAAAGTTGGTTTATTTCAAAACTATTTTATTTCTGTCATACCTTTTTTTTCTTTTCTTCCAGAACTTATGCTGCTCTTGTTAATTAAGCGTGCTCTGGTGTTTCAATAAAATTATGTTTTTATAACACATTTGACCTCCCTCTGAAGACGTTGTCATCCTTGCAAATGCATGACTAAGTAGCACCTTCTTTATTTAATGAATTTATTAGAGAAATATTTGTTGTTTTGCTTGGTTAGTACCTTCACTCTCAAAGTAATTTAGTCTGATTGTTTCAGGATGTAAGAAACCTTTATGCCTGCTGATTTCAAAAGGTGCAGAAGTTGATGCAAAAGCTGATTCAGGCACACCATTGCAGTGGGCAGCAGGGAAAGGAAGAAAGGAGGCTGTAAAGATTTTGTTGGATAACCATGCTTAAGTAAAGGAACAGCAGTATATTTTGTTAGTACGCTTGAAATAATTTGTTTTGATGCTGCATTTGGTATAGTTTGTGTAATTAGATGACTTGCGTCAAGCTTTGCATCTGATTTATTAATTTTGTTCCAAATTTATATTTGATTTTGTGTATCAATTTTATGCTTTTTTTTTTTTTTTGTATTGGTGTCTTTATTATTTGCAAATCTTGAACGATATATTATGATTCTTCCACAGCTATCCATGATTTAGGCTTTGGATTGGTATCTCCATTTTTTGTTATCTCAAGTTCCGCTACTTTCTGCTGGAATCCTACTAAATGTCTTTATTGCATGTTTTGTTGT
The DNA here is from genome assembly GCA_949677035.1 of Omphalea diandra. Taxonomy (NCBI): domain Eukaryota; kingdom Viridiplantae; phylum Streptophyta; class Magnoliopsida; order Malpighiales; family Euphorbiaceae; genus Omphalea; species Omphalea diandra. Next base: position 4,374 of record CATIWR010191536.1, read on the forward strand.
TTCATTTATATTATATTTTCTTACTTTTGCAGCCAAATTTAATGTTCTATCGTGTTTTTTCTCCTCTACTGGCATCTGTTTTGTCTGAATAAATTGAATGTATGAAGTTGTTGCTTAAGGTATGATTTTTTCTGTTTCATGATGATTAACATAGATCTTCTTTTAATTATATATATTTTTTTATTTTTTATAATTATCTTGATCATGCATTATGGAAGTCATAGTGTTTTTTGTTTTGAAGAATATCATCCGCATTATTATAATTGGACACCAGTTGCTTTCATTGTGTAAACAGTTTAACACATGCATATGCACATGAATTTTCTCTTGCTAATGTTATCCTGATGTCCACTTTTCTGTTGACTTGTATGTGTAGGCTGGAGCTGATCCAAACCTAAGATCAAGGGAAATGACCCCTTTAGAATATGCAGCTTCTGAAGGAGAGACTGAATTTGTCAAATGCTTGTTGAAAGCGGGAGCAAATCCAAATTCTGTTAATGATGTGAGTTCTTTTGCTTTGCTTATTTGTTTCCCCCTCCCCCCCCTTTCACATATGAGCTTTTTCAAATTCTAGATTAAGTCTAGTAGTAATACATGCTGAGATAAGGAATTTGATAGGGATCAATTTGCAGCCTTTTGTTCGTTACCTTTTCTTATGGTTCTTTGAATTTGAACATTTTGTTTATTCAACAGTTTGGTTTAACTCCTGTTGAAGTTGCTGCTATAATTGGACATCATGAGGTTGTTATGGTTCTTCTTCCAGTCACCTCTCCTATTCCAGTAGTTGCTGACTGGAGCTTTACTGGAATAATGACTTGTGTTCATTCTGAAGAAGCTCAAGGACAGGTAAATTCTAGTTTATAACTTGCTTATTTTGCATTAAGGTTATTAACTGTTATACTCACTTCTTCACATTATTGTTTTTTCTTTCTCTATTCATATATTATTTTAAAGAAAGTTTATAAGGTTAATTACTTTGAGGCCCCCTTTTTCTGCCATAATTAACAAGGTCATTTATTTTCTAAATTTATATATAATTATTTCTTTGTTTCATTCTGTTGCACCTATGCATCCCTCCATTAGAATTTTAAAGATTCTCCCTTAGTCAATGTCATAAATATTTTTTTTTTTAAAAAAGATCAACACATTTTGATGGAACGACTTTTTAGAATAATAGAACAAAAAATGGAGGGCTGACTTTATAGAATTTCAGAAAACGTGGGATGACTTTGTTAATAATGTCAAAACACAGAGACTCACAGTAATTAACCTAACTCTATATCCATATAGATCAATTATTAACTATTAAACAGTTTATTTTAAGTTAAATTACATTAAATGTGATGACATCAGAAATTGATCGAATATAATTTGAATTTCGCATTTCGAAATTTATTTTTTTGAAATTTTACTTAGGGCCCAAAGGCTAAAGGAGCGGTTTTTACTGTCAAAATCAAGGGGAGAAGATGCATTTAAGAGAGAGTATTATATTGATGCAGTTTATTGGTATACGGCAGTGAGTGTGCCATGAATTTCATGTTGTATTCTTTTCTTTTTTTTTTGTCACATATTTAGCCGAATATTATCGTGCCTTAAGTTATTCTGGTATATATTTATGCATTTTTTAATTTTGTTTTTCGTGTTCAGCATTATTTGTTTGGTATTAAATTTTCAAGCAATCGATGCGAATCCCTTAGATGCAACTGTCTTTTCAAACCGAAGCTTATGTTGGGCACGGTTGGATGAAGGAGATCGTGCTCCAGCTACCCCCTGATTGTCCGAAGGCATATTACCGTGAAGGTGTAGCATGGAAGTTAGTAAAAGTATGTATTTACTTTGTGGTATCTGAATTTATTTGTTTGTCAAATAATATGTACTATATTCAATCTTCTTAATATCCCATGTCAGGATTTTGACCGGGCAGCAGAATCATTTTTTGCTAGTTTAGCATTGGATCCTAAAAACAAGGAGCTTGATAAAGCTTTCAGGTAATAGTAGCCATATACATTACAGTTTTAAATTATCATTAACATCTTGCAAATGGCAGGTTTGAGTGCTGCATGTAGAGAAAGGTTGAAAGAATAGTTTAATTTGCAAAGAATGTTATAGTTCTAGAGGAACTTATCTATGAGAATTGCCACAACCCAGGCTTAAATTTTTCTTGGGTTTGGAACCCTGAATCATCTAGATTATGGTGTGTTTGGAATGAGAAAAGAAACAGGATGACAGAAGCCCATGATACTGGGGAAAAAACCAGTTATGAGAGTTCTCTTGTTTGTTCATATTTATATCACAATCTAATCACTTGAAAACTCCATTTAACTTTAGCCTAATCACTCACTGCCAACTCAAATCTCTTTATTCTTTTTGTTTTTGGTTTTTCTATACTGTAGGGAAGCTATGGAAGCTCTGAACAATCAATAGGACGTGTGCTATGGAGATATAAATTTGTGTTACCGTCCAACTTTTGTGACTTAGCATATGGATATATTAGACTCATAAGAGCAGTAGTTGGAAGCATAGAGTTTTATACTTTTTGTTGGTCTGCAAAATGAGGATGTCGTTACCTGCATCTCATTGTTTGTTGCTATGTATGGGCATAAAATATGAGATGTCTGTCTGTTACTGGAAAACTAAACACGTGCCTGATATAAAAGTTTATTATGGCATTATTCCTTAGATTTCTGTTGATTATTGCATTCCTGATGTTGCCATACGTAACCGTCCAGATGTTTGTGCCTTTTCTCTCTCTCATACGTTTCAAAAGGTTTATTATGTCATCTATTGTGGCTTGACAATATGCTACTTTTAATAGCTTTTGCCTTGGGGAGGAAGGAGAAATTGAAAGAATATGAAATTGGAAGTGAAAAGAAAAAAACTTGACAATTCCATTGTGTTTGGTATAAACAAATTTTATAATTTTTGTAAAATTTATTTGTAAATTCACATTTTATATGTTGGATATAGATGAAAATTCATTTAAAATTTTATTTTATTAAATTCTATAAATTGGCTATAACTAAATCAATTCTATTAAATTTGATAAAAGTTGCAAATTAATTCTACAATTAGAGAGGTTTTTTTCATTATGATAAAATTACTTTTAGTAAAAATATTTTTTCACTTTTTTTCTCTCTATTCTGTTTTTCTTTCTTCTATTTTCTTGCTTTTTTATATTTGCAAAATTTTTTAAAAAATATTAGATACTTTTGAAAAATATAATTTTTTAAAATTTCACTTAAATTAAACATAAAGTTCATTTTATTTAAAATAAATTTTATTTTTATTTTATAGTGTATCAAATATATAAATACATTTAAAAATGAATTATATGAGAAATTCAGTTAGATTTGTTGATGCTGAAATTAGATCACAGTGACATAATTCAAGCAATTTATGAATGTGACTCAGCTTTCAGCCATTAATTCAAGCAATGAAGCAGTGACTCCCATGCTGCTGCCTCTTATTAGGATATTGATGCAGCAATCCATGCCATTAGATAATTTAGCTCTTGCTTTCGTTTTGTTAGTTTTACTCTTATTTGTTTTTAAAAAAAATCTCTAATTTTAGGACTATTTTATGGACGAATTCGTAAGTAATGGAGCTTAAGGTTGTTTAGTGCTACAGTTGCTGGTATCGCCAGAAAATTGTTATCTTAGCCTACTAGATGATACCATGAGGATGATTAGTGTGGAAAATATTACAATGTTTGATATACATTAATTAGCTGTTTTGTAGGATATAATCAATTGTAATATAATTTCATTAAATATAAACTCAATTAAACTATTAAATTAAAATTTCTTTTAATTACATTATCTTACATTTAATTATATCATATCAAAGATAACCTAATTTTTTAGGGCATATATCAAATGGTTAATCCTTTGAAATTACTTTCCATACATAGATAGATATAATCAAAGTGTATGCTTCCATTCCTCTTGAGGGCTGAAAAAGAAAAATACCATGTCTCTTGTACTGCTAGGCTCTATTGATGCAGATGGATTAAAGTCGTCATTTTGTTGAAGTTTTCATTCATTGGGCATTTAGATAAAATTTTCAATTGTGATATAGTATCATTCATTCAAATAAATATTCGTACGCTTTCTACAATTTAAGATATTGATATTGAAAAACTATAATTAAACCTAACATAATAATTACAATAATTCAACTTACTACTTAAAATCCCTTCTGCACGGCTCAAAAATTGTTTTAATGTCATGGTATAGTTTTGAGTGAAGTTTTTTAACAGAATTATTATAAAATCTTAAACAATCATAATTATATTGCAAAGTAGATTAATAAGTAATCAAAAACCAATAGATACTATTTTTTTCAACAAATATAAATCAAAATCCATGAAAAAAATAAAATACTAACAAAATGAGAGAAAACACCCACAAAAGAAAAGAATAAAACATTCGTAGAGGAAACTAAAATATTCACAAGAGAGAATCATACATTCACAAAAGATATAGATTTTCACATAATGTAAGAAAAAAAAAATAAAAAGATAGATTTATCAATAGAATAACAGATCTAAGTTTATTAAAAGTAATAAAAAAAATATATAATAATAACTCATTTTTGTAATTTTTAATTCATTTTTGATATTTATCATTTTTTTTCAAAACATTAATCACTTTTAATTTTGTACAAAATATAATAATATTATATTTACTTATATTTTATAATATATTTATTTATTTTTTATTTATATAATTAATTTTTTTTTGGTTCAAAATCAGAAAGGATTATATTGATAAAGGCCAAAAATTGCACTTTAACACATTTACAAAATGTGGTGGAGAGTTATTAACGTTTGTATTATGTAAAATAGCTAAATATAATTTCATAACTCTACCTACACTATCTGTCAAAAAAAAAAAAAATAATAACTCTACCCACACCGGCTGCACTAAATTATTATTTTAAAATTTTTAATTTTGGTTTGTCTGCTCATTAATTTAAAAAAGGGAAAAATAATGAGGAGAAAAAAATAGAGAAAATAAAATTTTTCTTCATTTGAAAATTGAAGAAAAATATAAGGAAGAAATAAAATAAGTTTCATTTTATCTCTATTATTTTTTTCTAAAATAGAGAGAAAATATGTGAGATTTGAGGTAATTTTTATAAATTGACAATTTTAACTATAAAAATGAATAAAAAAATGTTGTGGATTATTGCTTGAATTGGTATTTAATATAAATGTATGATAATATTTATTAGGATTATATATATTGGTGTTTAGTTAATATAAAAAATTACGTTTAATATTGATATTTCTTTCTTATTTAATTTTTTATTATTTTTTATTTATTTTAGTAAATAAGCATTATTTATTTTCTTAAATGAAAGATATAATAAAAAATATATAAAATAGTAATTTTTTATTTTTATTTAAATATAAAAAAATAAAAAATAATTTTTTTTCCCTCTCCACTTAATTTTTTAACATAGGTACGTTAGGTATAAAACTTCAGAACTTTTATATATAAGCCTTCCAACTTGGCCCACTGCCCACTGCCCATTGCCCTCTGCCTTCTGTTCCTCTTTCCAGCCTACCCTCTTTATTATTTTTTATTATCAGATATTCGCCCGGTCTGCGCTGTTACTCCCATACGGCGTCGTTTTTCCTATTCTCCTCCCCCCACCGAAATAAAAATATTTAAACCGAGAATTAAATCTCCTGATTCGAATTGCAAAACAAAACATACTTCGCGTAGCAAAATCAAACTGTGATGCTTAAGCTACCATCTTGAGGCCTCACCGTTTGTCGTTTTACCTTTCATTCCCTTCTCCATTTCTAATGTCGTTCCCCTCTCCGCCTCCCTTCGCTACCCTACCGTCCGCGAACACAGCCACTTTCTTCGCCACGCGCCGTCCTTGGCGCGAGCTTGTAGATCTTTCGTCCTTCACGCGCCCACGCTCCATCAGCGAAGCCACGGCGCGTGTTAAGCGCAACCTCCTCTACTTCCGCGTAAACTACACCATGGTAATCCTTTTCATTCTCTTCCTCAGCCTCCTATGGCATCCCTTATCTATAATCGTCTTCCTTGTCGTCTTTGTCGCCTGGTTTTTCCTCTACTTCTTTCGCGACGAGCCGCTTGTCTTCCTCCACCGCACGATCGACGATCGTGCGGTCCTAGTCATCCTGGCGATTATAACCGTCGTGGCCTTGGTTCTGACGAAGGTGTGGCTGAACGTCTTGGTTTCTGTACTAATTGGGTTTGCAGTTGTGGGGTTGCACGCCGCAATTAGGGGAACGGACAACTTGTACTTGGGCGAGCTGGACGTGGCAGATGGAGGGCTGCGTTCTTTTGTGGGCAGCCCCACAAGAACTAGCTACACTTTCGTTTAAGGTCTTAATTCTTTAGCCCAGTTGTGAATTTTTTTCAGTTGGATTTGTTGTTGTTCTACAGCGAACATTGCGGACTGGTGGTGAGTAGGAATATAGAATTTACATTGGTATTTGGTCAATTAATTGTTTTTATTGATTTCAAGTATGTATGTGTATGTAAACTTGCTAGTATGTTTTGTTTTTAATGGAGAATTTGGTTAATTATTTTGCCACATCAAATGTGGTATTTGATGAAAATTGAGAAGTCGAGTTGATGTTACGCAATTTTGAAGTTAAATTCTCATTTCTTCTTTGTGTGATTATGTATTTATTAATGGTTTAAGATTTAAATTTTGTGCTACGGCTTTTCAATTTGGTTGGTTGGCTCTATTTGTTAGTTCTCTATTCAGAAATTTGCAACTGTATGCTTGCAATTCAGTTAGATGCAAGTGCAAGTTAGTATTATTCCTTCTATGGTTCAGTCTCTCATGGCTGTATGTTCAGTTACAATTCAAAGATATAATGATCTTGAGCATTCAACTTTGTCCAAACTGAGATTTAGGAAAAGAGAGAATAATGAAGGTACAAAGTCTTGAGCTTGTAACTGCGAGATTCTAAGTTCAGGGATTCAGAGATATGCTTTAGAATTGTTCTAATGGGTGTCTTTCCTTGAAGCCAGTTGGAGCATTGTTAGGTAATTCATTATTTCCTTTTTCCTGCCCATTTATGGTCTTCTATAATTAACAGCCTGAAAAGTTGGTCGCTTACTCATGTGCAGGAGCATGAATCTTCTCCAATGTGTGGCTCCATACTGCCCCTATAATTCTATTCATGGGGATTGAGGTGGCCCTTATTATAAAAGTTGGATGTAATACTTTTTACCCATGTGGGGAAAGGTGTTTCATGAGAGAAAATGATGAGACGAGCATTTTATTATTGCTGTCACTGGCCTAGCGAAGCCACCTGTTTGCCTTATATCTCATTCTTTGCTGGAGACTTGTGGAAGTTCTTTTTCACATGGGCTTCCCTTCCCAATAGGTTCACAATTTTTTTTTTTTTTTCCAATTTCTGGCTAACTTGTCTGGTATTTGATTTATGGGATTATTCCAGATAACTTGCATCATCTAAGTGATGTGTGGTCTGGAATTTTTTGGGAGTCATGAAGTTTTGCAATGATGATGCTCATATGTGATCTTGCAAAGTACAATGAATGCAATGTCTGCTTATGCTCCTTTTATGTTTTCACTAATGCTGTCATATGTTTCTCAGTGCACTTTGTCTGTGTTTTGCTTCAATGTATTTAGCAATTCTTTCATGGTTAATGTTTATTATTGTGGACTAATTGCAGTTTTGTTATCTAGTCTGATGAGTTATAATTGAATTTGTTGGTCAGTATAAATTTATGATAAGAATATTTAATTAAGTGTATGAAATTGAATTGTGATGGTTTTCTTGTCATTGTTAAACTCTGATTTATTCCTTGGCATATAATACCAAGGACACTGCGTTCCATACAGGCCTTCTAGTTGAGCAAAGGTGTTCTGAATTTTGTTCATTCTCATGGCAGGGTGGATTATATTCCTGCTTGCAATGGCTATACAAACGTTTGTGAACCTGATTCTGTTCTTGTATAAGGCCAAGTATAAAGTGCACATGTCAAATCGTTGTTTACTGTTTAGTGCGTATCCGGTAATATGAGCTGAAGCTGATATTCTCTTTCTTAGAATTAGCTGGGCAATGTTCTACGCGTCTTTGTTGAGCTCTCTAGTCAACATTTTACTCCAGTTATGTGCATGAAGAAATAGAATTATGGACTAACAATGAGTTTAAATTTGCGATGATTGTTTAAGACTGCCATATTGCTCTATATCAAGATTGCCGTGCCAGGACGTTGTTACGTTTTCTCTCCCCCTTTTAAGGTTGACATGAGTTTGGCATTTCAAGCGGTTTTATGAAGAACAATGTTTAATGAACAGAACAGTTTTCAGTTTTCATACCAGTTTCCTTTTTTCTTTTTTATTATTCAGCTTGTATTTTACAATTTTATTTATGATGATTTTAACTTTCAATAGGTTTTTTGGTGCGAAACATGAAGGTTAATGTATACAAGACCAAAATATTGCCTTTGTCATAAATGTTAATTTACATAAATGTTAATCCAATTAACTGGCAGCTTTTCCAGATTTATAATTGGATTAACTTGTAAGGCTTCTAAGCTTGCTGCTGTTTGGCTAGGCGCCTTCTAAGGTTATCTTCGAAAAAGAGTTTTAGTCCAATGTTTATGTACTTGGTACGAGTAGCTTTTCAAAAGATTCATGTTGAAAGGACTACCAGTAGCTATGAGGGTGTTGGATTGTGAGACTGGGAAGGTGGTAGGTTTAGCTATTTAGTGGCGCTGGTTACTGTTTTAAACTGAAAAGTTACATTTTGAAGGGTAGCTGCTGATGCCGGAAATCATGCGACTCTGCTCCTGTTGGAATCTGCTCTAAATTGGAGCCTTTAGGTTAAATTTATTAAAAATTAAATTTTAACATTTGTTATCTTTATGAACTAAAATAAATAAATTTTATATTTTTTAATTTTAATTATTCAAAGACTAAAATAAATAAATTATAATTTAATAAATTATAATTAATAATTTACACATTAAATATTAAATTAATTTTTTGAATGTTTATTATTAATTTATAATGAATAATTAATAAATAGTCTAATTATTAATAATATATATGAGTTGAGTGAATTAACTAATAATATATATATATATAAAATTAAAGTTTGGTTTAATTTTTTTGATACAGAATAATTATAATGTGATTCGGTCCGGTTTTCAATTTAGATATAAAATCTCCAATATCATCCCATTTAAAAAAAATTGATATGATTCAATTTAAATATTTTATTATTCATTTTGAGAATTTTTAATTTTAATTTAATTATTTGGTTCAAGTGAGTCCCATAATAGTCCTGCTTTGTTGTATATAAAAGATCCCTCCCCGTGCCACTTTCACTACATTTTAATACTTTGATCTTTATTTTTTTGAGAGGATAATTTAGAGCTAAAAAAAAATATCAGGTATAAAATTAAAATTTCAAATAAGAAACAAAAGATGGACTAAGTTACTTTTATAAAAAAAATTAATAACAAATTATCTTTTTCAAATTAATTTTGTGCAATTAAATTATTAATTGATCATAACAATTAAAAATATTAAATAATTATTAAAATAACTATGATTTTTATATTCATAGAAAAAAAAATTTCATTATATATACATTTACATACAATACTCACAATGTTTTTTAAGATATGTATACTTTATTATTATATGACCTATTAAACATATATATATATATATATTGTTTTCACATATCAACAACAGTTAATAACTTTTTACCAAATGGTTCACAATCATCACCTATCCTGCATGTTGTCTTGTTTTTGGGTGGTTTTCCCTCTCCCCGTTATTTGCTTTTTGTCATATATTGTATCGAAGGCACATTCAAACTCTGATTAAGGTGAAATCATATTTGATGTGATAGTGTGTATATATATATATATATATATAGAGCTTATTGATACAATGATACCTTTTTTTAGAAAACATGACAGAATGTTGAAGGAAATGCTGAGATCTTAAATTTCAAATATCTTATAAATTTGTACCATGAGAAGCAAAAAGTTTAGACGGAAAAAGCAGAGAGAAAAAGAGAGACCAAAGGGAAAATACTATGACTGATCTATAAAGATTAAATAAAAAATTTTACCATTGATATCTCATACAAAATAACGAAAACGATTAAATCAAACTCATTAAATGCATTGAACTACAAATCAATTTAAACAAATTGATTTTAGGTTATGTTAGGTGTTTGTTACGCGTTTAAGAATTGTTGCGATTTAAAATCAATTTGTAGTTTAGAAGGAAAATTTTATAACCTTTCCTAATATGAAGTTTACCTTATTACAGTAAAAAATTAAAATTCAAAAAATCTATAATACAAAAAACAACCATAATAAGATGATTTGTCAACTTGTCCATTAAAATCGTTAATGGGTCTAGTCGAATATGCTTAGGCCTATACCTCTAAATCGTTAATGGGTCTAGTCGAATATGTATAATTTTGAACTTATTCGCTATCATAAAACCTGCATCTATCCATATTGGCAGCACTACCATTATATCTTTGATATTGTTTTTCTTGGATCAGAAATCATATTTCTCTACCCAACAAAAAAAAAGATATCTGCTAATATAATCAAGGAGATATAAATTTTGATTAACATATTTCAAACATCAAATCTCCTAAACCTAACCCTAACCACCGAAGCCATACAAAGTCCTGCCCTGCCTCTTCAGAGCGTAGACGACATCCATAGCAGTGACGGTCTTCCGGCGAGCGTGCTCAGTGTAGGTAACGGCGTCACGAATGACGTTCTCGAGGAAAATCTTGAGGACGCCTCGGGTCTCTTCGTAAATAAGGCCGCTGATACGCTTGACTCCGCCGCGCCTGGCTAGCCGCCGGATGGCGGGCTTCGTGATGCCCTGGATGTTGTCCCTCAACACCTTCCTATGCCTCTTGGCACCTCCCTTTCCTAATCCCTTGCCTCCTTTTCCTCTGCCTGACATCTTTTCAAGTTTTCTTTGCTCGCGCTCTATGCTGAAACTTTATTTGCCTGCTTGTCATTTTGGCTCAGGAGTTTTTGGGGGGTTTTTGTAGAAGGAGGGACCCTGTTAATGGCCGTTGGATTAAGTGGCGATCCGTGTGCGGGGTTGAGTTCAAATTGATGGCCGTTAGATTGAGATTGGATGTTGTTGTGTACTTGAAATGGAAATTGTGGTTCTGTAGCAGCCTTGTAAAATTAAAAAGTGAAAACAGAGGTAGCCTGGGGTCGAGCCCAGCTATCGAATTATAAATTTAAATAACCACCATAAATTATTCAAAATCGTGGGACCAACCCTCGTTCTCGATACAGCTCTCAAAATGTTTAATATCAATTCAAAAAATATTTAAAATTAATTAAAAATTAATTAAGTTGAATTCAAATTATTTAAGTAATTGAGCGAGTCGAATTTAAAATTTAAAATACTCAACTCGAAAGAATCACAAATCTAATTGAGTTTTGATATATTTAAAATATTATCAATCGAGTTTAATTGATTAATATCTAATTAAATTTATTTGAACTTAAATTTTAATTTATAGAATTTATAAAAAAAATTTATATAAATAAATGAAACTAATAGAGTTGAGTTCAAGTATTTGAGTACTTAACTGAACTCAATATTGAACTTAAAAATTGAAGTTCGATCGAGCTCGAACTTTGAGTTTTCAAGTCGAACTTGAACCTAACAAAGTTCGGCTCGATTGCACCTCTAATTTTGATTAATATTTAAACTGAACATTATAATTACATTATCTTATTATATAGCTTTTTATTAATATTTATACAATAATTTTTATGTTAAAAATTATATATATTGAATAAGTTTATATATTAAGATAAATAGTATGTAAAATTTTTCATATTTTATGTAAATTATTTATTTTATAATAAAACTATACATAAAATCAGTATGATTACAGTGCCTTGAAAACACACCAACATTTTAAAAAAAAAAAAAAAGCAACACACAAATTTAGAGTTACAATCACATATTAATAAATTTATTTTTATACATGAAAAATTTTGGTAGGGAACAAACGAAAGGGGAAAAAACGACCGAGAAGCTTTCTTTTTTCTTTTTATAATTCAAATTAGAAGAGAAGAAATGGAGATTGAACCAGAAATACTAAAGAGTCATTGAGTTATATATACATATCAAATCCAAGGTGCGTGTGGTGAAAGCATTCGACTCAAAGCAACAGAGCTTTCAAAATTATTAAATAAATTAAGAAAATGCTGGCGGCATTTGATCAAAACCAATAAGAGGGATATTGTGCCTATCTCATCTGTCTTACGCTCTAATGAGGGCTATAACAATCACAAAGTCCAAACTGTTGCATCATTTAGGAAATGGGAAAGAAAGAATTCATATCAAGAAGAGTAAATACAAGTTTCTGATTAATATCTGTGAACAGCTACATTTTTAAGCACCTAAGTCACGTGTGACATTGCATTCAAATAAACGCTGACAATTCAAATGATTTTCAGACAAGGGATGCATTAATCTAAACACCTATGCACCTGCACAGTTGCACGTCAAAGATGATTGCATTTGCCTAATCTGCAATCTTCTAAAATGTGCTCGCTGCAAATGCAGTTGGGGAACGAACTATCGAATGTAATATGCACTAGTAAGTTCCCAGTCTGTAATTGGTGAACATGCAAATGGCGGACATATGGAAAGCACATTATTCAAAATCTGGGACCTTCCGAGCATAGGCCAGCACCATCACAAAATCTTTTGCAGAGGAACCAATGGATGCTGGTACACGTTCTGATGTTGATGTTGTCTGTATCCACAGATCAACTAAATTGTACAACAACAATGTGGGGACCACTGGTTGTCCCATGCATTTGATCTCTATCTGCAAGAACACCAATGATAAACTCACAAATGATGACTTGAACGCACACCTTGTACTGTGCATCAGAGATGGAAAATCATGTCAATGCATCGGATTGATCCTTTAATAATAACTCCAAAGAACTTTAAAAAATCATTTCTTCGTTTCCTTTTACTAGCTATAGAAAAAAACATCACAAAGTTAAACTTCCTTTTACAAAAATCAGCAAAATGCTTGATTATTCTCAAGTTTTTTTTTTTTTGGGGAGGGGGTGTTAACTGAGCTTCAACCGAGGTACAACTGATAAGTGGCAACCACAAAGAACAAAAAGCGAGTCAAATTTTTGCCAAATAATCAAAGATTGAGTTCTGATTCTGAAAAAGGAGTGAAGGCAGGCCATCTTGAAATTGCATTTTTGTAAAATAATGTGATGATCACAACCTTAGGGCTTAATTTACAAATTCTGTACTCTCAAATTCCTTTTTAGGCATGCGAAAATGACCTCAGACTTGGGCCAATCAGGATTTTAGAGATTGGAGACCCAAGGATAATTCTGATTTCTCCCAATACAGCATAAGGAAGAAGAAAAAAAAATGAATCAATTAACTCAAAATGATCTGAATAGGGAATTATTTGAAATTTTCTCTCACCTCAGCTTCACTAGCAAGGTCAAGTTTCTTCACCAGGTACTTCTGGATAAAAGAAACAGGTAAATTTCCATCCCTGCCACAAAATGAAATGAATGGCATGAAACATTTCCAGGTTGTTCATAGTAAAAAAAAAAAAAAACTTAATTTCCCATATAAAATTTCCATTCCATACCCTGACTCTAATTTCAATATCCAAATTATCAAATACATAAAAATTTCTACACAATCTTTGGGAAAATTATTATATGGTTTGTAAGAGGAGAATATGTTAACTGTCCTTTAAGATGGACTATGGAGAGTTTTATCATCTTATGACTTGAGAGGCTCTCGTTATGGGGTCCTACATACTCAGAAATGACATTCATGCAAGATAGGCAGTTAAGTACATCTAAATCATCAAAGCAACCAAAATGGAGGGTAAAGATGACAGAATCATGACATTTTTCTTCATTCAAACAGAGACATCAACAATGGAAATTTGGAGCAATCTTTACGATAAAAATCTGGACAACTTAAAGAACTTCAAAGATGAACCCACTTATGGAAATGCAAAGAATAGTGTAACTGGCGACAAGCTAAAAGGAACTCACTTTATCCTCAAGTAATTTGCAGGAATTTGCGGTAAAGGTGCATCTCCTTCCCTGCAATAATAGATATGATATAAGCAAGAACACAACCAGCAGAAAATTTTAGTAAACACATAGAGAGTTTCATATATCCTAGCAAAGTTATTATTCTTTCTTAAGTTAGAAGTTGGGAATAATTCTCACTGTTCATCGGCAGCTACTAGTGAAAACCAAACTGGACCAGCTCTTCTCTCATGCTTTACACTGGCAGCATCTAGAACAGCTTGGGAAGAAATGCTTGAATACGCAAAAGTAGCCTTTTTTCGGCGAATCCTGCGCAATCTTTTAGGTCCCAATGACTTTGAAGGCATATTATCATTTTTATTCTTCTGCTCCTCTACTTTTGATTTGTCTTTGTTTTCCTTAAGTTTGGTTTTGCGAACTTGAGGTTCATTATCAGGACCACAGGTAGATTCTAATTTAGCATCACAAACTTGTGAAGCAGACTTGAAAGACTTGGTTTTGTTCACAACTTCCACCAAAAAATTTAATGGTTGCCAGAGATCAGATTTCCCATCCCATGAGTCAGCACCTTTCTGTGCTTCATTCTTGAGAGCTGGTCTGCTAGCCTCAGCAAAGGGAGAATTCTGCGAAGTTAAAATGGAATATGTTAGTAAATGAAACAAGGACACAACTGTTATACAGAAGATACAAAAGTAGATGGCATCTTAGCAGTCCTATGAGAATATAAATCACCAGAAGCGGTACTACTACTGCTAATAGTAGAAACCATTTTGATTTCTCTTACCTGCCTTGTCTTCTGATCAAACTTATTTGCATTTTCAGGAGAACTCGAGTTCTCTAAACAGTCTTCTGCAGGATCTTCCTCCTTTTTAATGTGTCTCTCAATAGTAAAACTAGAACCTCGTAAAGCGGTAGCCTTTCTCGGAACGGGCTTTGTTCTTCTTCCAGTTGTAGTTTGTGTTGCTACTTTGGGAGTGCTGACCACCAATGATGAAAGAGATCTTTCCTTCCTTCTAACCGTTAACATAACGGAGGGTGCTACTTCAGGAGCTTCTACCTTTCTTCTCTTGAATGGGAAAATCTTGGCCCTTACATCTTGCAAATTGTGATCTGGCCTGATTTCCATATATCAATACTGTGATCAATTCAAAATGATTTCTAAATAAAAGCTTTAATTGTACCAAGTGTGCAGGTATTCTATAATCTATATGATGCGTGTGCATGGATGATCAATAAGACAATTTTTATTGCAAATGTCCGAAGAGAAACTGCATTCTAAATAATGTATATCTGAGCCAAGCATACTGAGAAGCCACCTGGTCAACATCAACATACTCCACTGACTCACATGACACAATAGGGCGTATAAGTAAAACACCACGTGATCCTCAAAATTACATAACAATAGCACAAATAACATAAACTAACATGGTATAGCAGACAGGCTCTGACGTACCAACATGCTATTGTGCAGGCAAAGTGCATTCAATATGCATTGTGCAATTCAGGAAGCAGGTAGTTTCTCCAGCTTTCTACTTTGTAATTGAAAATTAAATATATCCTGCCGAACAATAGACGTCTTCTAAACAAACACCAGCAAGAAAGCAGATTCAGCACCATAGGCATGAGAATGAATAATATTGCCCAATAAAATGCAGACAGGTGCTGAAATTCAAAATCTTTGATGAAAACATACAGAAGGTCATGATGCCTTCACCCAAAACCAAATTCCTCATCACACAGTTGTCAAGCAATTCTTTCCCAATGAAATGCACGCTAGTACATCCAGCATTCTGCACTTCTTTTTTTTTTTTGCCTTTTTCTTGAAATATGTAACATGTTGCTAGTGTTAAACTCGTAAATCGAGAGTTTATAGCAGCATATTAACAACCAAAGTTTTACATGGAAAATAATAGAGTAACGTAAATAAGATGTTGAAAACGTCCTACAGAATTTCTCATGGTTCATAGCACGGTGTAGTTTTCCAGGAATAATGTCATCTTTCTATATCTCACTAAATTCACTAACTTAAATAATCATCTGTCACCAGCTTCTGCATGACATTTTGCCTTTATCTCTTTGTGCAGCGCTATCATTATTAACCCTGACATTACTAACCGTGATCATGGCCCTATACAATACGAGAGGATGGAATGCAGAGCTGGGGAGGAATGCATTTGTGGCATCAAAGATACCTCCAAGTCCTGGCTGAAAAAGAGAACTGAACAGAAGATTTTCCACTAAAAGCTCAAGATATTCTGTTGACCTCACTTAAAGGTAGAAGACTTTGGATAACCCAGGAAATTAAGCTGAATTTGATATATAATTTCAAATCTGGCGCAACTTACTATGGTTATGCTTCATTACAAATCTTGTATTAATACATGTAACAATCACCTCCCTAATATTTTTAACAAGTATTGCCAATGTGATGTACCATTTTTTTCATTGAAGCTTCAGCCATCAACAACCTTTATACCTATACAAGAATGTGCATGAACCTAAAATCCATTGTTCTTGTAGCTTTTGAATGTCAAAGACAATCCAATGATGGAATTTAAAATTCTGAAGTGCATACAGTATACATATGAAATCAATAGTTTTAAAATAAGCAATGAGTAAAAAATGTATAAAGGCAAGCAGTTGATTGTTATATTCGTCACGAATGTTAAGCAAAATAAAACATGGAACACTTTACCGTATGACAGGAACTTAAACAGACATTATCAGTTTAAAGCTATTACTTTTGTATATGAACCAGTTCAGTTACACATAGTTCAACCTATTGCAGCACGAGAAGGGAGAGAGAAATATAAAGAAGGGGAGATATCAGAGCCATAGGTGAATCTAACCTTAATTTTTCCAATGGAAGACAGCCCAGATCGATATTGCATATGGGACAGCAATCAACTCCCTCATCTGATATCTTCTTATATATGCACTTTCTACAGACTGAACAGAAATGCAAGAAAATGAAAAGAAAATCAGACTTTTTCCATGATTTGCTCAGAAAGAAGCATTTACCAGACCATGATGATTAGTAGTAATCTAAAATAAAAAGATATGCACTTCATCTTTGATTTCTGAACTCAGTAAGCGTTAAATTAGAAACTACCTAGTTAATTAATATTATTATAATTCACGAAGCCGGTGATATTTGACTTAATGTCCAATAGCAAAAACTGCTGCATGTTGGCCCAACATTGGACTTTAAACCCACCAAGCAGAGAGCGGAACAAGTAAGCTAGTTTGCTATTATCAAACACTTAAATCTAGCTTTCTGGTCAGCCAGCATCGAGAGAGAGAGAGAGATCAAGAGAAGAAGAAAGTACCAAATGCCCAAAGTCATACGGCACAATTACGAAACGACCACGTCAAAATAAAGACAAAGAAAAGGCAAATCAAGATGAAGAGAAAACGCCTGAAATAACAAGCAACCCCAGATTCATCAACAATGCAAGAATACAATGAAAAAATCAGAAATCAGAAAGATTGAGATGCTAATCGTAAACAAAAGAAACTCCCCATCAGAGCAAGATTAAAAAAGAGAAAGACTAACACGAGTGGAGACATTCAGATATGGTGGTGGCATCTTTGAGTAACTTATTGCAGATAGGACATGTCATGCATGCTGCAATCGTTTCTCTCCTCACTTTCACCACCTGATTCACCATCTCCTTATTTCTCTTCTCACGTATACTATTAGTAATCAGCACCAAAGAACTGCATGTCGTTACCATCAAGAAAGAAAGAACAAGAAACACGCAAGATTCACGTCCATGTGTGTGTATTTATCTGCATTAGACCCAGAAATAGCATCACAAGAAGGATACAGAACGCAAGAACCGATAAAAAGGAAACCGTATAAACATTTGTACACATACATATGTAATATATATCCAGCATAGATAGAAAAGAAGAAAAAAACCTGAAATATTTGATGTTTGTAGAGATGTAAAGAATGAGAGTTGTTGAGATTTCAAGAGTTGGGTAATGGAGATATCATGGAGAATCGACGTGGGTTTTGATGGATTTGGACAGAGGATGCTTCTTTTAAGATATATGATCTAAAATCTAGCTAGATGGGCATAAACGGTCGTCCGAGAAAAGCATGAACCAAGAGCTTCCTTATGTTACCTTCTTATTATTTAATTAATTTTTTATATGAATATTAATCTTTTTTTGCCTAATTAAAAAATTATATACGACTCCAATCTCTATTTCTTTGTTAATTTATAATAATAAAAAAAAATAGTTATTGGGGGGGATATAGGATTGAGGATAAAGTGCGCCAGGGGTGCGCGGGGGGGTAAAAATGCGCACTGCTCGTTTCTATCGTGTGAGCGACGGCGAGTTTCAAGAGAGTGTATTGTAGCGTCCCCAAGCAAGGCGTACAACCTGTTACCCTTCCTGGATTTGTTCTCATTCAAATACTAAATAACTAATAGCGAACTCATATGTTGTAATAATAAATTTTAAATAATTTAATATTTATTTTATTAATAATAATTAAATTTAATTATTATTTATAATATATTATTATTTTATAAAAATTATTATTATTTAATTAGATTTTTCAAATAATTAAATTAATATAATGAATTTAATAATATAAATTATTTCGATAAAAAATAAAAAATTTGTAATCTTATTTTTTATTGATTCTTTTTTAGTTCTTTTTATTTTTTAATTATATACAAAATTAAATTGTAATTATTAAAAATACAAAAATAAATGATATACAAAACTTTATATATATTAATTTTAAAATTAATTTTTACTTTGAGAACTTCTTAAAGTATTTTTACAGAAAAAATTTTTTACAATAATATTTTTTTTGTATCATTTTTTAATTAATTAAGTAAAGTAAATTTTTAATTATTAGTTTATTTATGGTATAGAGCTATTATCATTTTTTGTATTATTATGTATACTTATTAAAAATATTATACTATCAATATAATTATTTAATAAATGACAAATACTCATTTAAAATTAAATTTAACATCATAATTAATTATATATATTGATTAGTATGATTTTTCATGTTTTATATTGAATATTTATTTTTTATAATGCATATTATATATAGTTGAAATAGAAAAATAAAAGTTTTAAACTTTGAAATTATTATAAAATTTATAAAATTAGTTTAACTTGTATATTTATAGAAATTAATTTATTTTAAGATAAATTTAAAAAAAATTAAATTTTATTTAATTAAAACATTCAATATGATATCTACATTAAATAAATTTTAAGTAAAAAATTAAAATTAAAATTAATTTACTCATGAACTAAAGATATTCAAAATATATAGCCTTAAAATTTAATTATTAATTTCATAAATTTATCTAACTCTTTTTTTATATAGAATTATGAATATTAATTTTATGTAAATATTAATTATTTTAAAAATAAAATAATATTCATATAACCTTTCTTTAAATGAGTGATTTTAAAAAGTTGTGCTTTATACATCAAATATTTTTCTATATTATTCATTATTATACAAAATTAAATCTAACTATTCAATTTATAATATGTAACATTATTTAATATTAAATATTAATTAAAATGTTATAATTAATTTCGTGTTTATTAAATATTTCATAATTAATTTAATCTTATAGTTGCCATCAATACATGATAAAAAATCAAAAAATTAAATGTGATCATTATGAATTTTAAATAATTTCTAAAATATATAAATTTTGAGATGAGATATCAAATAAAAAAATTGAATTTTCTAATACATCCCCCTACTTTTAGGTTTCAAAAAATGAAATTCTGACACTTACCTTAACATTATATAATAATGTCCCAATTCTTTAATTCTAAGGTTTTTATGTTAATAAAATTATCAATGACAGATAAAAAAATGAGCGCTTAAATGAAAACCTAAAAATTTAAAATTCATTTATTTAGTGTTTGGCATTGCTATTATAAAAAAATTGATTATGCTTGTTAAATTATGACATTTTTAATTTTAGAAATATTTTATATTTACTCATAAAAGTAGCTTAATTATATTATTAATCTAATTTAATGGTTTTGATAAAATTTATAAATAGTAATTATTTTAAAATTAAATTTATATTCATAAAATTCATATCAACTAAAATCTATAACAACTAATTAAGAAAATTTCTTTTAATTTTAATTTCAAAATTATCTATTAGTAATAAGGATATCAAACTCATCCTTATTAAACAAAAAATAATAATAATACTATCAACATCAAAGTAAGATAATAACTAAAAAATAATATATAAAATTTTTGAAATAAAAATATTTTAAAAATTTGAATAATACAAAAAAATTCAGGTAAAAATAATTTAAAATTTTAAGAATAAAAAATTATTAATGCAAAACTAATTTTGGAGTCATGCTGTTGTTTTTTAAACTATATTTTTCACAATAGCTCCATGCATTTAGATAAAATTAATTATTCTAAATAATAATTGTAAAAATTAAATATAAATAAATAAGAAAATTTTTTTTAGCTCAAATATAAATTTAAATATGCACCTAACGAAATTTGATTCATATACATATGAGGATATATTGTTTCGTTCACTTAGAGAAATTTGAACGGACAAAAAATGCAGATTTTTTTTTTGTTGATATTTATTATTATTATTTTAAAAATAAAAAAGAAATTGAAATCAGCGGCAAAGAAAAGTTTTATTCCATTCACACCTATTTTCTCAATAATTTATTTTTACATCGAGCAGCAGAAATATTATGATGTGGAAAACTCTTAAAAAGAAAAAGAAAATTATGGTAGTGAGAACGTTTTGAAATATTTAAAATTAAACACAGCAATGTCGGAAGCATCTTTAAGTGTCCGACATATGATCGTGGACCCCACTTACATTACCCCTTTTTGCAGTCAAGTTCGTTTTCACGTTTCATTTTATTTGTCATTATCATTCAATTTGTGGATAATTAAATAAAGTTGTTTAAATCAAATTTATACATATTGCACAGAAATTAAAAGGTTTTCAAATCAACTTGCTGGTGAATTAATAACAGACAATTTAGGATTTAATTCACTACGGTCAAGTTGTTAGGCTAAATTCAGATACAGATTTGAATGGTACAGGCATCCTCTAGTGTAGGTTAGGTTCCTGCCCCTTGATCTCGTGGATCCATATGTGACTTATTACTAGCACACATCTCCATCTCTTGTTTGGAAATATATGTTTACAAAAGGCAAAAATATATTTTTTCTTTCTTAAATTTTTTATATTTATAATAAATCTTTGAATTGTTATTTATATATATATGAATTCTTAAAATTTTATTTTTTTATATTATTAAAGACTTTTTTTAATACTTTAAGGGTAGTTCAACAATTTATTCATATAAATATAAAAACTTCAGTACCTATAATATATATACATATACACATGCGCGTGATGATTGAACAAAATATGTGTAATAATTTAGATGGGTGAATTCTTAATCAATGTGAACAGAAATCGTTATATCACATTTCATTGTGGTTGAGTTAGATTCATTACCAACTACAACTCTTAAATACTCACGTGTATGAAAAGATCAAAAATATTTTTTAATCAATATATTAACCAGAGTTAAATAAAAAAAATAGATTGATCATTAGTAATTTTATATATTATTTCATTCATTCTCAGGTATTTTCTTAGTGTACATTTGAGTCGTCGCCAAATACTTAATATTTGTTTAATGCGATTAATGATTTATTTAATTAGCATTACTCTAATTTTAATTAATTAACTCATTATTATTATTATTAAATAAAATATATATTTGATCCATATACTTTTATATTTATTTTACTAAGTCTCTAACCTATTATTTGTATAAATTGAACTTTTAGACCATAACAAAGCCTTCAATAATATAAAAAATAAAAGTATAAAGGCTCAGTGCATTTCTGTTTATCTTATATTTAGAGTAATTTATAACCATACTCTTTAATTTTCAATTTTCTCTCTCTCTCTCTCCACACACACATTCACATATGTATATATATGAAAAATATGAATATTTTGAAATGTAAATGAAAATATAAAAAAAATTATAATATTTTAAATGTATATATAATTTAAAAAACTTTATATATTTATGTTTTTTTATTGTTTTATTATAAATAAATAAAATAGTAAATAATAACTTATTTAATAAAATAAAAAACAATTGCTTTAATTAAAACTAAAACTAATTATTTTTACATTTTTAAATAATATATATATCTTAAATTTAAATTATAATTAAAAATAAATTAATAAAAATATAAGATCTAAAATTTATGATGCATTTCATTAAATTACAAAAAAAAAAAGTTTTCAACTTATTTTCAAAAAAAATAATAAAATAAAATTTTTAGTATTCAGACATCAATTACAAATATATATATATATATATATATATATATATATATATAAAATCGTTCTTAAATCTAAATTTTACTATTTTAAAATTTATTAGATATTTTAATACATATCATTGAAATAACATGGTATTTTCTA